>PVKS010003608.1:27844-101949 GCA_004027875.1 Aplodontia rufa
TGAGAAAATGCTCTACATCATTAGCTATCAGGGAAATGCAAATCAAAACTTCCATGAGATACCACCTCACTCCTGTTAGAGTGGCAAAAATGAAGAATACAAACAACGACAGATGCTGGAGGGGCTGTGGGAAAAGAGGAACACTACTACACTGCTGGTGGGACTGCAAACTGGTTCAGCCACTATGGAAAGCAGTGTGAAGAATCCTCAAAAAATTAAGGATGGAACCACCTTATGACCCAGCTATCCCTCTACTGGGAATTTTCCCAAAAGACTTAGAATCAGCGTATTATAGCGATGTGGCTTCATCAATGTTTATAGCAGCTCAATTTGCTATGGCTAGATTATGGAACCAACCCAGATGCCCCTCACTTGATAAGTGGATACAAAAGCTTTGGTACACATATACTATGGAATACTACTCGGCCATTAGGGAGCATGATATGATGTCTTTTGAAATCAAATGGATGGAGATGGAAGAATTATGCTTAGTGAAGTCTCCCAATCTCAGAGACTCAAGGGCCGAATGGTTTCTCTCATCTGTTGATGCTAACATATTTGGGGAAGCAGTAGGGCTAATGGCTAACCTCGCAAAACTACAAATTGAATGACTTTCAGAACATTAGGGGGATGGTTCTATAGGATTCTCAGAGGTGCAGGGAGAGGGATGGGGAGGGGGGAGGGTATATGAAGAACTTATAGGAGACTGGAAATTGGGAAGATGGGGGAACCATCCCAGAAGCCAATGTCATTCCTCCACGATCTATCCAGTTAACGCATGAGTTCTTCTGGGAGAAACTGCAAAAGGTAAAATCCAAGGTGGTTATCTATGATCTGGTTTTTCCCCTCAATAGCAAAGTTTATATCCATTGACTGATAATGTTTTGATACTGTTTCTCCCTCAACTATATTTCTATATTCTTCTAATAAAAAAAATAAAAAATAAATAAAAAAAAGACAAGGAAAAATAATTAACATAACAAGTGCTAAAAATGAAGGCCAAAACGTATGTGTATGTATATGTATATATTTCCATTAACCAATCAGCACAGGAACAATACCAAATAAATAAAACAGGAAAATAATATTCTTAATAAAAAATGAAAGAGTTGCCTCCTCTGAGATGATTGAAAAAGTGAATGAGGATATATGGTCACTGTCTACACCCAACTGGCTTCTCATGTTCTTCTTGGGTTATGAAAGAAAGAGAAAGTATGTTCAAGGGCTGGGCGTTGTTACCCCTTTCCTCTTTTGTGTTGCTCAAGGAGCTGCTGACTGGAATGGTCTAAAACTGAAACTGACTGAAATAGTTCTCAGCTTCCCTTCTCACCAGTGTAAGGTAGGATGGAATGGAAAGTAATGTCAACTGTAGCTTTGTTTGCATAGACCAGATCAATGCACTCCCAGAGCGGGGCTGTTGCAGAGTTCTGAGGCTTCCCTCAGAACTTTGGTCTAAATAGGCCTTATGGAATTTGTTGGGTGATTTTTGCTCTGGGGAGATTAGATCAACACACTCCTAGAGCCAGTCAGACACCAATCTCTGATGGGAATCTGAATCCAAGGAGGCTCCCAAGAATTCTACTTACAGGGCAAGGAAGCCAACCCTTCACAGGTCTCACCCACTCCACTGTCCAGGCTTAGTCCCTGAGTGTATTCACACCCACCTGCTAAGTTTCCCAACCCTCTTCAGCAGATCAAGTGAGCCACCAGACTCAGAGAAAACAACTTGCCCTCCTCTCTGTTTTTCTGACTTGAATCTCCTTGGGTACAATCTTTTCTGTGCTTGTTTCACTCGCTCACCTTCCTCTAAGTACATGTTATACCACATGGTAGGCCCTTACAGGGACAATCAGCACGATTGCTATGATCTCCCAGACTCCTGCCACAACAAACTGCAGAATGGACGCCACAAGATGGCCCCTGCCTCAGCTCTCCACTTGCCAGTTAAGAACACAAAGCACTTTTCAAATATCAGTTCACTGTGCAGCCTCTGGAACAGTTAAGTTTAGGCTACTTTCCTGATCTATAGGTTTTTCTGTGCCAAATTTGTCCTTTGTGTTTCTTTGTCTGTTTGTGTTATCCTTCCCTCTGTGATGAATCAGTGCTACTGCTGGCTTAGCTCCAATGTACTCTTTCTGATTCTTTGTTCATGCAGCCAAATTTCTGAGTCTCTTAGAGAAGAGACTCTGATGTCTAATATTGAATTTTAGTGAATTCCTCTTTCACCACCTCACTGAGGAGCAGCTCTTCTGCTACTAGACTCCCAAGGCACAGAGCAACTGGAAATGCAGCCTTTCTCTAATCTACCATCTTGAATCTCTCCTTATAAACTTGTTTCAAAATAAAATCATTTTTAAAAAGCAATAAGAAAATGGGAATATTATTTAGCAAGCAGATTTCACAATTTAGGTAAAAGGGGAAATATGTAACAACATATCTTAATCAAATGACCAGAAAAAGATAATGTAAATTGCTACAAATCTATGAACAAAATTGAATTTACTATTCAAAACTTTTCTACAAAGAATGACTCAGTACTAAGCTATATTATGCATTTAATGAAGAAACAATTTTAATCCAATCATTGTTTTCAGGTACAGGGAAAAATTCCAAACTTATTTTAGTGAGTACATAATCTTCATAATAAACTCAAAGATAATACAAGAAAATAAAATCAAAGATGATGACCTCACAGTAACATAAATGTAAAACTTTTAATAAAATACATTAAATCATATTCAGGAAAATAAAAGATAATTCATTACAGTCTATGAAGGCTTACTCCAGGAATGCAAGGATAACTTAACACTGAAAAATCAACCAATGGTGCCCAGTCATATTAACAAAAAAAAGAAGAAAAATAATATAGTCACTTTAATAAAGAAAAGAAGTAACAAAATTCAAATTTGATGACAAAAGTATAAAAAAATAGAGAACTTCCCCAATCTAACAAATGACATCTACATAATCCTACAAATAACATCATACTTTATGGTGAAGCATTAAACCTTTTCTTCTAAGATCAAAGGCAAATATCACTCACCACTTCTAATCAACATTATACAACGAGTCCTAGCTCATAAAAGTAGACCAAAAGAAAGTATAAAGGATACACAGTTTAGAAAGGAAGACATAAAGCCATGTTCACAGAGGATGTCATTTTGTTAATAAAAGTTTGTGTCTCATATATACTTTGATTTATGATTATATACTAAAACTAATAAATTAACATAGCAAAGTTACAGTAAAAAAAAAAGGTCTAAGCACTAGAAATAACTAGAAACTAAAAACGTAAATTTAATTTACCAAAGTATTTTTAAAAATTCAAAAACCAGGACTAAATCCAATGAAAAATATGTAAGGCCTTTATATTGAAAAGTACAAAAAAGTTGCAAAGATAAATGAGAGAAGATCTAAATATAATGGATAATGTTCATAAATTTAAAAACTAAATTCTCTGTAAATTGAACTACTTAGTCAATGCAATCCCTTTCAAAATCCCAACAGTTTTTTTGTTAGAAATTGATAAGCTGCTTAAAATTTTCTAAACACCGTAATAGCCAATGTAACCTTCAAAGAACAAAACTGCAGAATTTATAGTCCTGATTTTATGACCAACTATAAAACTAAAATAATTAAGAACGGTCTTCCAATTTTAAACACCCTGATGAAAACTTTTCCTCTGCATTAGAAAATAAGAACTGAAAGCATACACCAATCTTTTCTGAATGTGGTCATTGAGAATGAGCTGTTTTGCAGGTCTTTCCCCTTGCAAGAGGGTAAGGGCAACTTGGAACTATGATGAAGGTGTGCACTGTATATTCTTATGCTCCTGAAGTTTTTGTTCACTCACTAAACAAACTTCTACAGAGTGCTTTCACCAAGTGCAAGGAATGAAGAGGTTCAGGAGGGAGGCTGGGACAGAGTAGCGGGATCAAGAGAGAGACCAAGAAGCACCTTCCTGGCTCACCAGGAGCAGGAGTCATAAGGGAGAAGTGCGTTCACTCTGTGCTCTTTGGAAACTGACAGGGTATTTAATGAGATTAATCGTACTACATTCCCCAAAATATGCTTCCAACAAAACTTTCTCCAGACTGTGTACTTACTCTGGCTTCATTACTAGTTCCCTTGACTCTTTCCAGCACATTCAGTATGAGAAAGGACTATCCATAGAGAAGAAATAGCTTCTGGCACTATTTCTTTTAAAAATAATTCAAACACCCCATTACATTGGAGTTGATGGCTTGACTTACTGTAGTGTGGTTCAGTGTCTTTCTGACACAGGCTGCTTTGCAAACTACCACCTGAGCATTTAGTCTCATCCCTCTCTCACCTTGGTGACTTTCCCTGTAACCTGGCTTGTAGAATCCATTAGTTCAGGCACTTAAATGGTGCAAGTCCTTTCACTGCCAAAGGAGGTATGGATGCTACCCTCAGGATTATTGTCTCCCCTGGGGGCTGCAATAATCAGAAAAAAGGGGTAAAATGGATGTGTAATTACTGGGGCTGCCTCCTATGCACCGCAACGAAACTCAATCCTTTTGAGGATCCGGAGAGTATTGAAATATGGTCCTTTCCCTCATGGGCTTGACATTTGAATGAGAGCGAGGGCAAACACACAATTAGCTGCAGCAGGATGCAACCCAGGGTAAACACCGAACTAGAAGATAAGCAGTGTGCTGCGGATGTGAGAATGAGCCTGCGCTACTCCCTGATTCTGGCTGGGAGGTCAATAGGAGCTTTCCAAAAAGGAGTGGAACTCCACCGATAGAAGGAGCCCAGCAAAGAGCATGAGCAGACGCCAAGGTGACAAAGGACACACCAGATGTGTCCCCAGAGAAGGAGAGCTTTGTGTGATTAGAGAAATGGCTCTTAGTGTGGTCCCCAGACAAGTAGTAGCATCAGTGTCACCAAGGCCCTTGTTACAAATGCACATTTTCCAGGTCCCACCTCAAATTCATTGACTCAGAAACACCTGGCATAGGGCCCGAACGAACTGTCGCCATGAACAAGCCACACAAGTGACTTAGATTTGAGAAGCACTGGGGGGTGGGGCGGGTATGCATGCATTGACCTAATGCTAGGCGGTGAGCCTGAATTGCATGAGTGTGGGATGCTCTGGGGTTGGCATTTTGTTGTGTAAGCAATAGGAAGCCACTGTGGAATGCTGAGCAAGGGAGTGCCCTGATCACAACTGTGCATTAGAAAGCAAAATGACTACAGGTGGGAAAGAAGTATTGGGAGGTGCTGAGGAACATTTAAAAGCCTATACTTGGAAGTCTCTGGGAAAGAGGGCACTTACTTCAATACAAGAAAGCAAAACAAAACCCATCATTATCTTTAAGAGAGAGTAATTCAAAAGTAACAGTTGGGCCTATAACAAAAACATCCCATTAAGATGTTAAAATTATACATAAAAGTGGGATTCATTGTGGCATTTTCATACAAGCATATAGCATCACGTGGTTTATTTTATTTCCTAGTTCTCCTTTCCCTCCCTTCTTCCTTCCCCCTTAACCCTGGACCTCCTTTCTACTGATTTGCATTCTATTTTCATGAGAGCCCCATTCCATCTTTTTTTTTTTTTTTTAAGAAAGAGGGGACAGTGAGAGAGAGAGAAAGAAGCAATTTTAATTTAGTTTTTCATGTGACTTTCATTCCTCAGACACTTCATTGTGTACATGGTGTGGGGGTTTGAACTCGAATACTCTAGTAGGCAAGCACCATAACCGCCGAGCCACCGCTCCAGCCCTCCATCCTGTCTTTTTATTCCTTCTTTCTCTCTAGCTTCTACATATAAGGGCAAGCATTCAGCCCTTGACTTTGAATCTGGCTAATTTCACTTAGCCAGACTCAAAGTTCCATCTCTTTACCTACAGTGACATAATTTCATTTTTCCTACTTGCTGAGTAAAACTCCACTGTGAAATATATGTCATGTCTTCTTTATCCATTTATCTGCTGACAGACACCTAGGCTGATTCCATAACCTGGCTATTGTGAATTGCATTGATACAAATATTGGAATGCGTGATCACAAGATGCTGATCTCATTTCTTTTGGAAAAAATATATGCATAAATAAATAAAAGGAAGAACAGAAGGGGAACAGGGATGGAGGGATGGGAAGGAAAGGGGAAATGCTGGAGGATGAGTTAAAGTGTTATATCCAAAATGAATATGTCACAATGAACCCCATTATTATATATAATAATGCACTAAGAAAACATGTTTAAAATCCTGGATCATGGTTCTTTTACCCAAGGAAGAAAAGAAATTGGCATTCTAGAACTTTCTCTGTGTCATGCATTACTTTCATTGTTGACATATATTATCTCATATACTCTATGCATCGACTTATCTGAAGCTGTTGTGCATTTTCCAAACTCACACATGTAAGAAATGAGAATGAAAGCTCTCAGGGAGCTGAAAACTGAGTGGGACAGAGAAATGTCAAATCTGGGACTATCACAAAGCTTTTCTTTTTCTAATGAACTATGCAGCCAACATTAAAGCTGGCTTCCAGTTTGGTGCTCATTTTGACTAGAGTCCACCATCATAATACAGGTGTAAAGAAATAAGCCCAATGCTTACCTGTAATTGTTTCAGGACTTTTCCATTCACCTTCCTGCCAGTTTCTCACACCCCTTCCAAAAAGCATTAAGAACATACTCTATCCATTATGCCAGCCACATGAGCAGCTTCCTCAGCCCATTCCTATACTGAGCCTATATTGAAATCACCTTTGCAAAGTTTTAGTGTTCAGTGCCTGGCAGACCTAGATGACAGATGTAAGGGACTCTGGAGACCATCACATCAATCCCATCACATCATCTCCATTTTTTCACACATGCAAACCAGAAATCAGAGAGTACAAAGAATTACCCAAGGCACTTGTAGAACTAAAATTAGATTTCCTTGTTAAGAGCTCTTTCAACCTCACCATAATCTGTGTTGTAAGATCACCTAGCATCATAATTCAGCACAGTCAACTTCCGAAACAGTGGCTGGCACATAGTAAGTACTCAATAAATATTTCTGATTGAGTGAATGAAGTACTAGCCAATGCATTCCATTCTGTTCTCTCCAGCCAAATATCTCATTCATCCTCAGGTTTCTATCTGTCCCTCACCTCCGGAACTTAACTAATCCCTCTTCCTTGCCTCTCACAAAGAGACAATCGTATAACCTGCTCTTTAATTGGTGTTACACCCAATAGCACAGAATTTCATTCTTTAAATTAAAAAATAATTCATGCACTTATTTCTATGTATTGAAAAGCTACCTCTGCTCTGAATAACTATGGAGACTGTGCAAGCATTTCTATTAGTTACTAAAGAAAAGCAATTTTGTTATTTACTGGTGCCTACAGCAAAATACAACATGCTGTGATAAACAAGTGCCCTGGGAGGCACATTGAGAAACACTGCGCTTATCGGTTTGATTACTTGTAAATGAATGTTTCTAAAGGGCCTGAAAACTAAGTTTCCTTCAGGGAGATTAAACATCTTTGTTGACAGCAGCTTAAACACTTTTTTATACAACTACATTTATTTGACCTACATTCATTACATTAACCCATTAACTGACATGTTAAGAAAAATATTCTCACACTGTTTTCTGAAGAAATAAAAGTTCTTCTCTGGTTTTAAGTCTCTTCTAATTAGATAGTCTGGAAGTTGGTTTGAATGTTTTAGTGAGATTAGACTCTAATAAACAACCCAGGTGCGTAGCACACATCTGTAATCCCAGCAATTCAGGAGGCTGAGGCAAGAGTCCCAAGTTCAAAGTCATAGCCAGGCTCTAAACAACTTAGGGAGACTGTTTTAAAACAAAATATAAAAAGGACTGGGGTTGTGGCTCAGTGGTTCAGTGCACTGGATGAAATCCTTGGTACCAACAAAAAGGAAGGAAAGAAAGAAAGAAAGAATAAGAAGGAGGAGGAGGAAGAAGAGGAGGAGGAGAAGGAGGAGAAGGTGGAGGAGGAGGAGGAGAAGAAGAATCTAATAAGCAATATGTTAAGTGAGTTTTTCTTCAGTGATTTGGAACTTTGTGTGGAGCCCTCACATCCTCATTCTGCATATCTCTTGTCTTTTTTCCTTCTTTGTTTCCTTCTGGTCATTCAAATAATTGTCATCACTGTCTGCAGACCCTAGGATGGAGACTGACAGACAGCCTCTGCCCTTCTGCCTGCGACATCCAGATATTGATTGGGTGATCAGAACTGTTGTCAACCTAGAGCCTTTGAAAGTCCCTATTGTGACAGCACACTAAATATTACAACCAATAGTAAGGTGAGATAGTGAGGTGCCCCCACCTGCAGAGCATTTGGTTGAGATCAGCTTGGCTCATGTTTAAGGGTCTGTTATGCTCCAGCCCTCAGCTAAACCCTGAAGTCAGAGAAGACCAGATTCGTCCTCAAGGGGCTTGGTGGGGGAGCCAGGTGAGCAAGTAAATGATTAGCCCTGAGAGTAATATTCAGAGAGGCTCTGAGGTCCTGAGGAGAGGCACCTCATCTGGAATGGAGAGTCTGGAGACTTCTCATCTTGGAGGAGGGGTCGGAGAAGATTTTCTAGGTGAAGCAGTGGGGATGAGTGAGCCAATGAGGGGCTAATGGAGAGGGAGGCATTTAGGTCAAGCAGACTACATGAAATCTGTGAAAGTCATTCTACCCAGCCTTGAAACTGATGTTCATGGCAGCAGTTGCAGTAACTGACACAATCCCAGGTGTCCCAGTAAGGGAAACCTGATTGCATCATAGACTTGTTTTGCACCAGGTGGCAGAGGGAGAGGACAGCGCACTCTCCAAGGGTACCAATGCAACCTGGCTGGGTTTTGTTCCTTGAATAGCATGCAGCTGGTACCGTAGCAGGAGCTCACTGACTGTTTTATGGATTTCTAAAGCAGATTTTTCACAAATGCAGTCTGAGGCCCACTGGCATCAGAATTGCATAGGCTACTTTTCAACTTGTGTTTCCACAGATAATTATATACCCAATGAATAAAAAATCTAGGGTTGGGCACAAAATATGCATTGTCAATAAGCCTCTGATCAGCATTGGCACCTGGCAATGTGAGAGCCACTTTCAGTAAGGTTAGAGCAGGAATTCTCAGCCTCAAGTGAACAATAGAACATCCTGGGGGGTTTTTACAGCAAAGCAATGCTTAGACCCCATTCCCAGATTTTCCACCATGCATGTCTTGGGAAGGGTAAGACATTGGCACTTTTTAAAGCCCTGCAGAGCAGTTCTAATGTTTGCCTAAAGGATTTTAAGGATGAGATTGAGAGTAAAAGTAGAGACACAGCAATCGGAATCTGTGAAACTTAGTAGAAGCAATGCTTTGAGGGAAATATTTAGCAATAAGGTTTGCATTAGGAAATAAAGAAGATTTCAAATTAAATTTTAAAATTTACCTTAAGAGACTATAAATGGAAGCAAAACAAATCCAAACCAACCAGAAGAAAGGAAATAATAAAAAACAGAAAGGAGTGACCTTGACAACAGATAAACAACAAGCACAAACAATGAAAACAATCTCTGGTGGTTTGACAAAAACAGCAAAATTGATAGACCTCTAGCAGGCCTGCCAACAAAACACCATGAAAAAAAAAAACAGGACAAGGGGCTGGAGCAGTGCCTTGGAAGTTACTGGCACTTACCCGGCTTGCTCAAGTACGTGGGTTCAAACTCCAGTACCCTCATACACAACTGAGTGTCAGAGCAATGAAAGACATGTGAAAAACTCAATAAAAATTGATTCTTTCTCTTTCATCATCCTTCTCTCTTTAAAAAAAAAGTACAAAATTATAAATTTTTGGACAGAAAGAAAATATCATTGCAACTATAAAAACATTCAAAATATAATAAGAGAATAGCAGAAATATCTCTGTCCCCATGATCTCCACAGTTTTGATGATATGCGCAAATTTCTTAAAAGATGGAAATTCCACTAGAGAGATCTTAATCAGTTCATCCTCTTCAAGAAATTAAATTCATGATTTAAAAAATAACAAAATAGAAAACCTCCAAGCACAGGAATCTGTACTTGTGAAATTTGCCAAATATTTAATGAAGAAATAATTCCATTTTCCCAAATGAAGATAATACTCCCCTATTTTATTAGGCAACTATTGACCTGATATGAAATCTAGACAAAAATATTGCAAGAAATAAGACTACAAATATCCCTCATGAACATAAACACAAAAATTCTCAACAAACTTCCAACAAATAGAAATAATATGTTTAAAAGATAATATAATCAAGTAGGATTTGTAGCAGCTATTCAGATTGGTTCAACTTAGAAAACCCAATCAATATAATTTGCCATAGTAATAGATTCAAGAGGAACAGAATATGCTCATCTCAACAGACACAGAAAAGACCCGTTACTAATTTCAATGTTCATTCATAATAAAAAAATTCTCAGGAAACAGGGACTAAAAGGACCCCTCCTGAATTTGATAAAAAGCAGCATCTACCAAGATCTTATAACTAGCATCACACTTAATGCTAAAGACATAGTATACCTACTTTATGACTAAAAGTAAAACATTCTAATAAAATGGAACAAGACAAGATGTACACTCTCATTAATCCCACACATCCTCATCATTAAAGAGCTAGCAGAATTAAGGCAAGAAAAGAAGAAAAGGGAAAAGTTTGGAAAGGAAGAAACAAAACTGTTTTTAATCGCAGACAACAAAGAAAACTCTGATAAATACACACACACACACACACACACAAAGCTTCTAAAACTAGTAACATTGCAGGATATAGTGTCAACATGCAAAATTAGTTGCATATCTATACACTAACAATGAACAATTAGAAAGAGAATCAGTTGTGAAAGTTCCATTTACATTATCACCAAAAGCAGAAAATGTTTAGCTATAACTCTAACAATATTGCAAGATCTGTGTACTGAAAAGTACCAAGGATAGATGAAACCAGGGGACCAAATTAAATGGAGTAATAGCCTGTGCCTACATATTGGGAGAGTCAATATTGTTGCGATACCAATCTCCCCAGAACTGATCTATAGATTCAATGCAATTCCAATTAAAAAAAAAACCCAGTAAGATATAATCAACATGCTAATTCCAAAATATCCTTGGAAAGGCAAGATAACCCAAAGAGGCAAAACACTTGTTTAAAAAGAAGAATAAAACTGGAGTTCTCTGATTTCAAGAACCACTTCAAAGCTACAGTAATCAAGACAGGAATTGGCAAAAAGAGACAAACAAGAAATCAGGGCAGCTAGGAAAAGGGCAGTCAGTCCAGCAATGAACCCACATGTATATGTTCAAGTGGTTTTCAAAAAAGGTGTAAAGGCTATCCAATGGAGCAAAAATATCTTCTCATCAAATGTCACTGGAGCAATGGGATATACATGCGCAAAAAATAAGCAGTTTCAACTCACAATCTATACAAAAATTAACTCAAAATAGATCATAAACTTAAATATAAAACCTAGAAGTTTAAAACTTCTAGAAGAGGGGGATGGCATGGGGTGGTTCAGCAGTTCAGGTGCTTGCCTGGCATGTGCAAGGACCCGAGTTCAAACCCCAGCACCACGTACAACTAAATGTCAGAGAAACAAAGACCAGATGGAAAAATGAATTAAAAATTTGAAACTGATTCTCTCTTTCTCTGTCACTCTCTCTCCCCCCTCTCTTAAAAATAAATAAATAAACCTAGAAGAAAATCTTTGTGACCTTGATTAGATAAAGGATTCTTAGATACACCATCAAAAGCACAATCCACAAAAAAAAAAAAAAATTGGTAAATTGAACTTGATGAAAGCTATGAATTCATGCTCTACAAATTACACTTTAAGAGAATAAAAAGCTAAGCCACAGATTGCAAGAAAAAATTTCAAGGTACATATTTGATAAGAGCCTCATATTCATGATACACAAAAAAACTGTCAAACTTCAAAAATAAGAAATCAACTTTTAAAAAAAGATAAATGGGTAAAAGATGTGAATGGAAACTTCTCAGAGATGTAATATACCTATTCATGTGACTAAAATGAAATAAACCAGCCATGCTAATAAACGACATGCTAGTGATGATTCGGAGCAGAAAACATTTGGACACTGATGGTGGAGCTGCAAAATGATACAACCTTTTTGGAAAGTAATTTGGCAGCTTTTTATAATTGATAAATTTAGAAAGAAATGGTTTAAGGTTTACAGAGAAATTGAGTATTTATCATAGAGCTCCATACACAATAATATGCTATGGAAAGAGCTCTAGCTGTGAATAATTCTTCTATCATTAACATGTTACTTTAGTATGGTACCTTCATTACAATAATGTACATTCAATACAATATTGGTAGATTATTATTAACCAATTTTATTCAGAGTTCCTTATTTTTTTACCTAATGATTTTTTGTTTGTCCCAGGATCCCATCTAACAGGTCACATAAGGGAGTCATCCTATCTTATTGGACTTCTCTCCACCATGACAGTCTCTCAACCTTCCCTCTTTTTGGTACACTTGATGGTTTTGAATAGCACAGATCGGTATTTTTAGGATGTCTCTTTATTGGAGTTTGTCTCTCTGGGAGATGTTTTTCTCACGATTAGACTTGTTAATGGAAAAGTGATCATGGAGGTAAAATTTCACCTTTATCACATTATATCAAGAGTACATGCAATGGATGTGATTTTTGACTGTGGGCCTTGACTTTAACAACCTGATTGTGGTAGTGTCTGTCAAATTTCTCAGCTTTCACATTACCCTTTCTCACAACTCCCTGCCCCTTCCCATACTATACACTTCAGAAGGAAATCAATGTGTGCAGCTCATAATTAAGGAGAGGGCAAGGATGCTCCCCTTCCCTCAGGGTGGAATCTTTATACACTTTATTTGGAATTCTTCTGCATGGGAAATTCATCTTTTCTCCCCTATTTATTGAGTTATTCCATCATTTGTTTCATCTCGGTAGAGGTGCATACATATCTCTTTACACATTGGGCTATCATCCAAGACTCCTGTCTTCACTTAGTTGCTCAAATCGTTCCAGCTTTGGCCCCTGGGAAGTCTTTCAGTTACTGCCCTACACCTCTTCCACACCGCCACCAATGCACCATTTTTTATTTTGTGTGTTCCATGTCTTGGTTCTGGAGATGGTGACATGACCACACACATTTGTCAAACTCACAGAACTGCACACTAAACAGGAGTGAGTTTTACTATATGTAAACTTTACCTTAATTAAAGAGAAGAATAAAGTGACCATGCATTGACATGAGGAAATGCTTGTGGCAAAAGGACAAGGAGAAGAGGAGAGCATTCTGTACGTCCTCAACTCCTGGAAATTACACAGACATAGAAAGGGCATGAAAAACTGCACAAATTTAATAATTATAAAATTTAAATTAATAATTATTAAATTTGTGTGTAGGAATACAGGAATAATCCCCATTATATTTCTTTTTATTAATATTTTGATGTGACTTTATAATAATAAAAGAAAGATTGTTTAAAGAAAAAATATAGGGGGCTGGAGCGGTGGCTCAGTGGTTACGGTGCTTGCCTTGCATGCACAAGTACGCAGGTTCAAAATTCAGCACCATGTACACAATGAAGTGTCTGAGCAACGAAAGCCCATGAAAAACTAAATAAAAAATTGATTCTGTCTTTCTCTCTCTCTCTCTCTCTCTCTCACTGTCCCTCTCTCTTTAAAAAAATTATTAAAAAAAAGAAAAAGAAAAAATAAAAACTTCTATATAAATGTGAGAGACTTAGTGAATGGCTCTTCATGGAACACTTTGCTCCTTATGTATAATTCCTCCAGCAAATGTGTAGAAAGCAGAACCACTATTTGAATACAGGCAGTATCACCCAGGAATGCTCATCATCTAAAAACATCTCAGTGGGCTGAGCTGATGCTCTTCCTTATGCCTGACCTTCCGCAACCCTCCTGCTGCTGACTGGGAATATTCTAGTCTTCATTTTAAACACTGGTAAAGTCCGCTGTCTCATGGCTGTGACTTCAAGCCTGGGGCAACAGAAGAGAGTGGTATCCTCCTCTGCAGCTCATTAAACTGTGGAAAACTGGCTCAAGCTTAATATCTGCCCAGTAGGGATTAATTCAGCATGAATTTGCATTTCTTCCTCTGTGATCAGTATTTAATAAAGCATTTTAGTATTTTACTTTGAGGTGATCCACATATATATCAGTTAAATGGAATTTAAAGAACATTGATTTATTCTTATCACCCTCAGTTAGGTCCTGGTTGCAAGTTCCTGGGTAGGAAATTTATTTCTTGAAGTATCTTTCCTAATACAGCACTCATGCAGGGCACCCTCTACTCTACCCCTCACCTTCATTATTCACCACCAGCAAATATTTATTAAGCATCTACTATAGCAAGGAGTGGTGCTAGGCCTCAAAGAGGCTATAGGATGAACAAAACAGCCATAGGAGTACACATCCTAGAAAGGATATAGGTGTACATACACACACACACACACACACACACACTCTCTCTCTCTCTCTCTCTCTCTCTCTCAGCGATAACTTATGATGTACAGATGAGAACAAAAGACAAGTGGTAGAGAAGAGCTGATGGCCACAATCCTAGGGTTGGCATCTCAGGGTAGGAACCCAGCAAATTAGGTAGAGGGGAGAGTGGAATTTGAGAGTCTAGATGCCAAGCAAGAAATGCTGACATCTCTTTTGAACTTGGAAAGGTACTGGCAGTTTTTGAGCAGGCTCATGAGCAGAGCTATCATTTAGAAATGTTATTCCAGAAGCCTGGTCTGGATCCATTGAATGGATAACACAAATAAGCATTTTGCAAAGATTGAAAGATAAAATTAAAGAAATTGCTCAGAAAATAAATTTTTAAAAAATTAACAATTTTTTAAAAATAAAATAAAAATGAACAATTTTTTAAAGTCAAATACGAGAGTGAGGTCATACCTTGCAGAAAGAGCTGCAGTAGCAAAAGTGAGATAAAATTCTGACATTTCTTGGGAATGGCATACACTCCTAAATGACTACAGGGCAGAGTAAATGCAAGGGCTATAGAATATCAGGCCAGCTAGGTATTTGGATGCTGATTACAAAGGGAATTAAATTTTATGAAAAGAAATCTGGACACCTCAGTGGGTAATCAGGAATCATGAAAACTTTACAGCCTAGAGAGGGGTTGGGCATCATTGAGTCCGAGCTTCAGGAAGGTTCAATTCTAAGCAGATGGAAGATGAACAGGAGCATGAACCTCCCGCTGCCCAGTAGGCATTGGCAGAGCCCTGAGAAGAATGCTGGGCCCTCTGTGCGTTCAACATCATCTTAAGACATTCTGCTTTCTGTAGTCACACATGAATCATGCTTGTTGGGTGGATCCAGTGGTTGTCCCACATTCAAGCAGTTTGCTGCTGTTTGGGAGAAGGAGAGTCATTTCTAAGAACCATTTTCTACGGGAGCTCGGTGAGCCAGTGAAGCCCAGGGTCCAGTCATGGTGATAAGATCCGATCTTGATCCTGCCAGATGCCTAATACAGACAACTAGGTTTGAAGAATGCACATTTTTTTCTTGTAAAGAACTCAAACAAATCCCCTACCACAATTCATTGCAGGGCAAGGTAAACGGCATGATGGCATTGTTGATTTCCTGTGGTCAGGGTTTGGGGAAGTTGCTTATGAATGCAAATTCTCCCCATCACAGCCACAGTCATTTGCCAGCAGTGTTGTAAGTACATTCTCTGCCCAGCAGTCCTTCCACTGAGAGCGCTGGGACTATCCAGGAAGCCTGTGTTGAAACCATCTGGAAAGCAAAGAATCTTCTGTTATTTGTTTCTTAATTCTGAGTTTTTTGCATGCCAGTTCTTTTTGTGTGTGTATAACAAAAGATGGGCAAGACATGTCCACTGTGAACTACAAAGCTTTGCTGAGAGCAAATGATGACCTCTTGGCATGTTCTTGGAACAGCAGGCATTCAGATGTCGGCTCTACCAACTAAGATCCCAAGGAGGTTTTGTTGGTCAAAACTAATTCTACATTTATAGGGTAACATAAAGTCATCAGAGCCACATTTCTTTTGAAAGAAAAAGAAAAACAAAGTTGTAGCACTTATCCAACCTGGTTTTAAGACGTTATAATACTACAGTTATGAAGACAATGTGATAGTAGTATAAATATAATCCTAAGTAGCCAAAGAGCAGAACACAGGCTCTGAAACCAGAGCTGCACATGATAGAAACAAAGCTCAAGAAGATATATTTCCTGTTTCCAAGACGTTCAAAGTCTATATGGAAATTCTCAACACATTAGCCATTGTAATTTAGTCTAACAAATGCTACCAGAGCCCAGATTTGGGGTGCCTTTCCCCCCAAGGGTATTTCTCTAGGGGAACTAACATCAGGCTGAGCACTGAAAGATAAAGTTCAGAAGATGAAGGCGTGAGAGAGCAGCATTCCAGAAGGCACCAGATGGGAGGAGCAGAGACATAAAGGGACTCTGGACAGCCTGGTAACTGCTGGTTGTGCCACACAGAGCTAAAGCACAGTGCAGGCTGGGAGTGGAGAAAAAGAGAGAGAGAGAGAGAGAGAGAGAGAGAGAAAGTCAAGGAAAATGACAGCCACAGAGCAACAAGGTGAATGTACCAAAACTGGGGTCGGAATTTATTCCAAAGGGAATGAAAAGCCTTTGAAAAATGTATGCAGGGCTGTGACATGGTCATATCCGTGTTTTGATCATTGGAATAATAACGGGAGTCCAATCATTGGGAAGTGGAGGCGGCAATACATGTGAGGACGCCTCTGAACGATCCAGTTGGGGCACTGTGAGCTCTACCCTAAGGGAAAGGCAGGCAGCTGGTGAGCGTGAAATGGACTGGAAAGATATTCAAAAGCTGTAATCAGGAGAATTCACCACTGATTAGACATGGGGTTGAGAAGAAGGAAGGAATGGCTTACTGTTGGTTTTCTTACTTTAGGTGTCTGATTTTCATTACAAGTGAAAGTTTTTTAAAGTTCTCTTTTCATAGACAACCCTACTCCAGAGCACAGGCTGGTAGGTAACCCCAAGGTCGACCCTCATGGACACGTGTGCCACTATAGTGTCTCATATTACTTCCAACTAATACTCATCTGCCTATTGGCAATCTATATATTCTGCATTCCAAGCATCTAGCAGCACATTTAGGGATGGAAGGTGCAGAATGTGATCCTGGTGTTGTGCTTTTGTCCCCCTGGGGATTAATATGAGCACACTCACCAGCATACGACACTGTACACCCCAGTCCAAGCTTCCAAGGTTCCCTTTCCTAGTAAAGCTGTTAAGGCCCTCGCAGGTCCACAAGTGATTTATTAGCCTCAAGTCCTGCCAAACTGTGGCCCAGCGCTCTACGGATTCTAGACTATAAATGGCTGGAGAAAGAACAGAAAAGGAGCAGAGTTGAAAGGCCAGTGGGCAACTGTTTTTCGTTAGCTCTGTCTGAACTGAACAATCAGCCCACTCGGTTCAACTCGAGCACAGCCACTCCACTTTCCATAACTCAGTGAGACAACTCATGTGACCTCATCTCAGAGCGGTCACTGGGACTGGCAAAGTTCGCAAGAGCCAAAAAGCCCATCGTATATATTCCCAAGACCCACCAACACCACTGCTTATGGCTTGTTAAGCCACAAAGAACATTCCACTGTTTAAAGTCAAATTATTACAAGATTTTTTAAGGGACAAAAAAGAAAGCCCTGAGAAGCAAACCCAGGGTTTTGTGCATCGTAGGCAAGAAGTCTACTACCCAGGCTTTTTATTTTGAAACAGGGTCTAAGTAGCCCAGGCTGGCATTGAACTGCCATTGCTTCTACTTCAGTCTCCCAAGTAGCCAGAATTACAGGCATGTGCCTCTGTCCCCAGCTTATAGACAGCTTCTTTGGAAACCACTTCATACCCACAGACTGGTTTGGGACCAGTTTCCAGTGGAGATTGTGGGGAACAGGACTCCATTACAATCACCTGGAAGTGTTGTTCAAATTATTCCTCTTACCTCTACCCAATCAAAGAGCTGTGTCTACTTCCCTCAGCCATGAGAAACTGCCAATCACCACTGTCCTAAGCCACAGACAGGTGTTGGCATAAACTTTATGTATGTATGGTGAGAAGTGCAAAGGGAGGAGCCAGCAACATGCATTGGCAGGGAGGTAGTTGGAGAGGCCCACCTACAGACCGAGGTCTACATCCATCTCTGAAAGGAGCAAGGCCTAATTGTAAATCCTGTATGTTATACAAAGCAGAAAATCAAATCAGGACACAACAGGGGTTTGAGAAATGTGAATTTCAATCACTGTATCAAATGAAGCTAAAAACAAAGACAAGGTGCTCTACTATAGTCTTGGTCAGTTTGGGCTACTGTAACAAAAAATTATCAAAACCCGTGGTTTAAATGATAGGCATTTATTTCTCAGAGTTCTAGAGACTGGAAATCCAAGCTCAGGGTGCCAGCTTGGTCAGATTATGGTGACATCCCTCTTTTTGCTTTGTGGGTGGTCATCTTTCTGTGTTCTCATGACAGAGAACAGCGAGAGAAGAAGCAAGCTCTCTCCTGTCTCATCTGATGAGGGACCCCACCTACATGATAAAATCAACTCCTTCCCAAGGCCCTGCCTGCATGTGGCCTCACTTCACATTGAGAGTTAGGCCAGTGGTCTGGGGAACACGTGGGACATAACAGTTGCATACTATATCAGAGACCTTTATTGCTTACTGAAATCCACGCACTTTCCTCGATTTCCCAATTTCTCTGCAGTTAGTGAAAACCACATATACTAGTTCTGATCTATGGGGACTGAGCAGAAGTGACGTATGTCATTTCCAAGCTAATGCATTTAAGAGACAAAGCTCAACCCTCCAGCTCACTTTTCCTCTGCCAGTTAATCTCAAAGTCATATTTTGCACATTTTTGTAGCTACAAAATGCAGGAGACTGAGTTGTTGTTGTTGTTGTTTTTTTAACACGCTCTGACAAGTTTTATTGAAGAAAAATTTGCATGGCTTAGTTTTCATCAGGCTGTTCTGGCATGCTTTTAATGATACCAGAATCACCTGGATCAATGATAGACAGCATGCATACTCCAGTATTTTGAACATGCAGTGCCCAATTCCATATCATTGCCACTATAGTGATGGGCACCAGTTCTGGCCAACA
Organism: Aplodontia rufa; assembly: GCA_004027875.1. Lineage (NCBI taxonomy): Eukaryota > Metazoa > Chordata > Mammalia > Rodentia > Aplodontiidae > Aplodontia > Aplodontia rufa. The sequence continues at coordinate 47,013 of PVKS010003608.1, forward strand.
TGGCATAGCACTCTATTTCAGAAATCCTCAAAGCTGGACAGTTGTTGGCAAGGCTGCCCAATTTTGCTTTGCCCGTGCTGATCATCTTCAGAGTTCTTGTACGTGAGCACTTTCCATAACGAGTTGGAGCCTGGAGTTGCTCAACTCCAGAGACTTCTTTGCCTTCTTTGTGGTCATCATCTTCCCACCTTAGGTTCAGGACCAGCCCCAGTCAAGAGCAGCTGCCTAGATGGCTGGGGAGCTAGAAAAGAAGAAACTGAGATCTTTAAGTCACTGCTTGAAAAGAAATGGTCCACAGCAAGCTGCCAGACTCATACATGAGAAATAACTGTTTATGTATTAAGCTACTAAGATTTGGGGATTTATTTGTTATTCACTAAAGTCTAGATTAGCTTGACTTACAGAGAAAACACACAAGAAATCAAATCAGAGACTTGGGGAACGTGTTGTCACAAAATGCCCTCAATCACTGAGTTCAGGTAAAGCAAGTTTCCAAAAGCAATTAGAGGGAAGACAGAGCAGGGGCAAAACCAACCTGCCTGAGTGCAGAGGTGTGCAGCTCCTTACCTTCCCTCAGCGTTGACACTGAGCTGCTCCTACATCCTGGGATAGGGATGAGCTGGGATGGGGCGGAGTAGCCTACAGAACGTAGTCTGGTGGAATTAGAACAGAGGGTGAAACTGGTGTTACATCAAGTTTTAAACTGAGCTTTCTGTGTTGCGTGAATCACTTTATCCACTGCCAGAGTTATACCACTAACCACTCTTTGTGCCAGACCCCGACCTAGGCCCTTGCAGGGGGCTTTAAGAGTGGCTAAAATAGAGTCCCATTTTGCATTGAGCATTCCAGAATCATCTATGGCAGAAGTTGCACTGCACTGGAGGCCAGGAAACCTGAGCTACCTTCTCAGCTTGATCCTGACTTTTGCCTTGGCCAAGACCTCACACCTACCTGCTTCATTCCTTTAACTCTATAGAATGCAATATTTGCACCTCCTAATATCCAGAACATTTTCTACATCAGACTCTTTCTGAAAGGACTATTTGGGAACATAATAAAAAATTGATAGACTGCTGGACAGAGGGTGTACATGCCAGAAGCAGTACTTAGAAAAATCTGAATTCTCACATCATCAGAAAACTTCTGAAAACCCTGACTGTACCTTTACCCAGATCTCCAGCGCCCAACAGCACCTGGTTGTTTAAAAACATTTATATACAGAAAATAAGGTCTCCTTTCTTCTCTCTGGGTAAGACAAAGTACATTCCCCCATTAAGCTGGCCAACTTAGAACACAATATTCCTACCACATACTCTGGAGAAGACACCTTGAGAAAGCAAGAAGGCTTCTCTTATTATATCACATAATTGGCTTCAGATATCAGCTTATCTGCACTGAATGAGAATGATGTCCCCAAGAGTTTCTGTAACTATCGACTACAAAGCTCATCTTCAGGGATGTTTAAAGGCAGAATGCATTGCCTTTATAAACTATTATGCTGGTATTGATTTTTTCTCTATATAAAAGTTTCGTATTTCCTTGTCACTTGCTGATCAAACTGGTTTTTTTTTTTATATACCCAATATTAGAGTAGTTCAAAGACCTCACATTGAATTTTGTTTATGTTTCTCAATGGAAACATTGTGCCTTTTATTAAAGGAGATTGCCTATGAAAATAAAACAAGGATAGCTCTTATAAATGATCCACTACCAAAATTCAATTCACATTCTGTCTTGTGCCTTGTCTCTCCTTAAAATCATTGTACAGCACAAAATAAGGTAAAAAATATGGATTTTGATGTCAAACAAACCTAGTTTTTAATTCTCGGCTCAGAAATCCATTGCCTATGTAAACTTCAACATGATACTTAAATTCTCCCAGCCTCAGGAAAAGCAGGATGCCAGTATCTTGGAGAATTTTTATGAAAAATAAGTTTCCTACAACACATTAGGCGCTCAAAATGTTATCTATAATTATAGACTATAAGAGCCAAAAGCATCTTAGAGAATACTAGTCTAATTTTCCATCTTACAGTGGTAGAATGAGGACTTAAAAAGAAAAAGAATAGGGCTGGAGAGGGGATAGAGTGCTTGCCTAGCATGCATGAGGACCCAGGTTTAAATTCCCAGCACCATATATACAACCATCTGAAAAATAAAAACCAAATGAAAAATTAAATAAAATGATTCAAGAAAAAAAAAAAGAAAGAAGGAAAAGGGACTTGCCTAGATCACTCAATGGATTGAGTCCCTTTAAACTCCATTACCATGTTACCATTGCCCCCACCACTCCTCTGCCCCAGATATCATCAAAGACATCTTAATTAGTGATTCCAGTGGAAACGTTTTAATGGATATTTTGCTTAACCTTCTACAGATTTTGTAGGCTTCATATTTCTTTAAACCTCCATTCCCTCTGCTTGCAAGCCCCTTCACTCACCCTGAATGCCAGATCTATCTGATGAGATCTTGTTTATCTCTTTACTTTTGCTGTCAATAAACAATACTAGTTTTTAAAATTTTCCCTCCCTCCATGCGCTCATCTGTACTAATATTTCTGGAACCCATTCTCTTCGTATTAATACATAACACTATAATGCTCTAGTATAGATCTTCATCACAACTACTTCATCATTCACCTTAAATGGACACCCAAACTCTGAATAACTATTACCCATTGCAAGCACAATAAATTGCCACAAGTAGGGTTACTCAAAGTGTAACCTTCAAGCAGTTAGAATAAGGAGCTTGGGCCAAAATGTGAATCAACTAAATCATTTAACTTGCTGTTTACTTCAGCCGACTTTAATTTTTTAATAGCTAGATTTACCCGATAAAAGAAGATGAGTGTTGATTTATATTCTGGCACCAGCTTCTTATAGCATCACAAATCATCACTTGAATGGGATTGATCTCCAAAAGCTCAGGGCCCCAGTGTGGTGTGCAAGGTACTCTGTGAGCTGAGGCCTACTCCCTCTCCAGCCCTGTCCACCACTATGACCAACCCCATCTTTTCTGCTCCAACATCACTGACCTGCTTCTAGTCCTCTCCTTTTCCCTGCCAAGGAGGGAGGTCAGGGAGGGAGGACTTCCCCAGCAAGTTCACACTTGCAAGAAACACAAAATGATTCATTTCCTCCTGAAAGCCTCCCTATCATCATCATCGCTCTGCCTTACTCCCTGCTCTTCATCCATTGGATCTTACACATTTCCTGACCGTATGTGTAATAATCCTATACTCACATGCCTCTTCCATCCAAAATTATGAGATTATGAGAACCTTGTCTCTGTTAGTCAGAATATGTAAGATAGGTGCTGCAGTAACAAATGAACCCTAAAATCTCAATAGCTTAACAACAATAGAGACCATCCCTGCTCATACAAGCTTTCATGAAGCAGTTACTAAACAGATAGTTACCTTGGATGGCTGTGCTTCATGTGGTAACTCGGGACCAGACTCTTTGATCTGCTGTTGGTGCTAACTCCTATGACCTGGAACTCCTTTTCTTCTTCTGCCTTCATCTAACAATGATGAAAGAGGGAGGGAAAATTAGATCATGGAAATATGTTAGCAGTCAGAGCTGTAAGTGCCTTGATTACTGCTGCTCAAATCCATTATCCTGAATCCAGTCACATCATTTCACCTGACTATAATCGGGCTGAGAAACAGTTTAGCTACATATCTCAGAGCAAAAGGGAATCTGCACATTAACACATGGCCAGGGTCAATCCACACCATCCCTGAATTTCTCCCACGTATCAGCGCTGGACATGATGCTGCGGGTTCTCGATGAACTCCTCTTTAGAGAATGGCGGTGTCTTCCCACTTTCAGGCAAGTCTCCACTCCTAGACGCCAGGTCTAGGATGGAAGATGGGGACCAACTGAAAGAAGGAAAGAGGGCACCACCTTCATTCAGCCTGGAACCATGGGAGCTACTACAGGCAATGACAGTCACAAAAGAAGAGACAGGCAGGAGAAATATCGCGAAGAAGGCATCAGGAAGCTCTGCTCAGTCCTCATGGACAGACAGATCTGTCTGAGGCTCCTTTGAGAGATGTCTATTCTACTTTTCCATTTTAGGCAATAACTTGACTGCTTGATGAGGAATGTTCAAAATCCTTCCCTCATCCATGTTTCATTTCCTGAAACTTGGTTAAAAAATAATAATCTTAGGGCTGGAGCAGTGGCATAGGGGTTTTGGTGTTTGCCTCATATTCACAGGGATGCAGGTTCGTACCCCAGCACCACGGACACAACCAAGTGTCCGAACAATGAAAGCCACATGAAAAACGAAATAATACTGATTCTCTCTCTCTCTCTCTCTCTCTCTCACTGTCCCTCTTTCTTTAATAATAATAATAATAATCTTGCATTCTATTTCTAATAATGCCACATTTCTTTCCTATATATCTCAGTTTCCTGGAAAAAATCGTTAAAAGTTCCATTTGAACTCAAGTAACTTTCTCATATTTTAATTTAAGCCATTCCTGCATAATCTCTTGATCTCAACTTTATATGGCACTCTTTAAACAAAACATAAATTCAGAGCTCAAACAGCTTAATAACTGTCCCTTTAAAGGAATAGTATTTAATAGTAAGAGTTATTAAATAATCAGTTCATTCTGCAGAATGATATTAAGAGAAGATTGTCTGAGATGTATAAAAACATCAATTTCTTGGAAATGAAACAACCCACTTTAAATATTTGCACAGAAATCCTAGTTTCCTGCCTTCAGAAGATTCAAGTGTTCTCTTCAGTCTGGCCACTACTGGAGAGAATTATGACTTTAAACTATTTGTTACCTAATGAATATGAATATAACATGTTGGAACATCCATTTGAATAATACCAATTAGATAGTCCATAAAAGATGATCTCTGTTCTGTGGAATACAGGCTGTTAATCCTAGGGAGCACAGAATCTTGTCTCTCAGAGTCCCAGAAGAGGAGCCAGGTAAGAAGCCAGTTGGACACCCCCCACGCAGATCCCAATCTTTCCCTTACCACTTCCACACACTGGTGTCGGGCTTAGAAGATAAATGCTCATCTGCAATACTACATCTCATTTGCCTTCTCATTTAAGGAGAAGTTTGTAGGACAAAAAAAAATCAGACTCAAGTGTTTGCCTTCAAGCTTCTTGCTGGCCCACCATGCCACACTGGGAGCAAGTCCCTCATTACACCTGTCGTCTGCTCTTCTCTGCCAGCTGACACTTAAACAGTCATTGAATACTGATTATGTATAGTGCACTGGTTATCAACCTTAATTATTGCTACAAAGCAGAAAACACACTTCAAGGAGCCTATAAACTGATAAGAGGAAAAAGCATAGACACCAATAATTAAATATCAAAAATATTTACTGGATACCTAACTGTTCATGTCAAATATGTGCTTAGCCTGAACATTGAAGATATATAGATGAGGTTGTACTGATACAAATAATAACCATGTGAATAAAGTAAAAACACACATGATGCAAATCTGATGATGATAATGTCAGCAGTGGTGTGAAACGATAACAAATTGTTTTAAAACTTGTTGAGGTTCTATGTGATTATAGCAAACTCTCTAGTTGTTTTATCTCTATAATAATTTTATAGGTGCTAGTATTATTATCCTCATTATAAAACTGAGGAAATGGATGCACAGAGAGATTAGGTAACCTTCCCAGGATCCTCAGCACTAAGTGGTGGAGACAGGATCCACTCTTGGCATTCCCCGTTAGAGATGTTTGGGATATGATTGGAAATGGAACCAGAAGAAATTATAGTTTGCGAATTACTGAAGATGAGCATAGAAAGATGGAGAAAGAAGAAGGTCATAACAAAACCTCAAATTGAATGACTTTCAGCGCAACAGGGGGAAAGCTCCCTAGGATACTTGGAGGTGTAGGGAAGGGAATGGGGAGGGGGGAGGGTATATGAAGAACTCATAGGAGTCTGGTGATTGGGAAGATGGGGGAACCATCCCAGAAGCCGAGGTCATTCCTCCACGAACTACCCATTTAACGCATGAGTTCTTCTGGGGGAAACTGCAACAACTGTAACCCAAGGTGGATTATCTATGCTTTGGCATCACCCCTGGATAACAAAGTTTATATACATTGATTGCTACTGTTTTGATAATGTTTCCCCCTCAACTGTATCCTGTATCGCTATATACTTCTAATAAATTTGAAAAAAAAAAAAGAAGAAGGTCAGGTTTTCCAGGGAGTGGAAGCAGCATGTGTAAGGCACAGAGGCATGAAAGAATGTGTCGCATCCAAGAACTGGCTAGCTGGATGTGTGTGGAGCATGACAAAGCCCTTGAAGGGAAGATGAAGGAAGATGAGTTGGAGGGGTAGGCAGAGCTCTGCCTATGTACCTGCTGCTCTCAGGAGGACAGACTGTAATTGGCAGACACTACGAAGTGATGCTCATTCTGGGGTCCAGGAAGGAGTCTCATGGAATTTACTGACCTCCTTCTAAGCTGCTGCCCTCCCTTTCTCACTCCTATCCAGCTGCGAATAATATTTGCTTGTTTTTGACCAATGCCCATCTCTCTGTGATTCGACTTTCATTCTTGATGAGTTTTCTGGGAATGGCCACAATCTCAAATGTCTGCCCCTTTTAAGGAAGTTGAGAGTTTGTCCTTTTAATGAAAATTCATCAGGGTTTAGAATAATGAAAACAACTGCACTTGGAAAATCACTGTACTTTCCAAATCACCTTTAAAATAAAACAAACTCAAGGTCTAAACTATTAGACAGAGCCTCTTGAAAGAAACTATATTTATTTGTTTTTTTTTTTTAGAAAGGAATCATTTTTCAGGGCTACAAGTCTTTAAAGAAGCACTCCAATATTCCGAATGTGAATCTGGATGGGGAACTAATAAGCAACCCTAGGGCTCCTTCTGCATCAGGTGCCCTAGGGCTCCTTCTGGGCCCTGCCCTCTATCTTTTGAACCCAAGATAAAGAATGGCTCTACTGGGCTTGCTGGACATGGTATTTGACGTTGGAAAATCCAATCTATTGTTGCATTTGTATTAAGACAAAAAAATAAGTAGGACGCTGTCATTTAAATTCCCAGCAGGAATTTCCATATCAATCAAATCAAACTGTGACATATTGCTTTCTAATCTCCAACCAAAGAAGGAGCGAGTGGCTGCCATGTCTTCCTGTGATGGACCAAGTGGGTGAGGAAAGGGCAACACTGAATGCTGTGGGAATTCTGAGAAGGGTCAATGAAACCTAAAATGTTCAGTGATCTGATTCCACTTGAATCAAACTTTTCCCAGCTGGAAAACACTTTGTGTCCATATTACACACAATAATAATAATAATAATAATAATCTCTTCATTTCTGCTGATCCAAAAGCTCAAATATCAATTTCATTAATTCTTGTGCTGGATGATAAACATGAAAATATCACACTGCCACTACAACAGCAAATAAGTTATCTTTATTTACACTTACCTGCTTAAGACTGAAAAATACATGGATATAACTTTCTGCTCTACAGTAACCAGAATCATCCCAATCCACACATAAAGAACTGAGACCCTAAGAAACTAGGAAATAGTGACAGAGCTTAGACAGCAGCATAGATCTTCTGAAGCCAAATTTTCATCCCTGTGGACTCAGAGAACTTTACAGATGTGGTTTCCTCCATGCCCCTCATCTAGTCTTGATTCATACACTAGAAAAACATTTAGTGAATATCAACTACATGACATCAGTGACAGCAGAGGGCTCTTCACAAATGGTGCCAGATAACTGATCAGGAACCTAGGCTCAGGTCCTTCATTCACTGTTATCCTTTTACGCATCCTTTTGACCACTGTCTGAATGGCACCAAGAACTTTTGCCAATATAAGTTTTTCTATCAAAAGGAAGAAAAGGACCCCTTTTGGCTCTCTGAGCAGCACCATGGCAGTAGGCAAGAACAAGTGCCTTATGAAAGGTGACAAGAAGGGAGCCAAGAAGAAATTGCTTGCTCCATTCTCTAAGAAAGATTGATATGATGTGAAAGCACCGGCTATGCTCAATATAAGAAGTATTGGAAAGACATTAGTCAGGAGGACCCAAGGAAACAAAAGTGCATCCAACAGCCTCAAGGGTCGTGTGTTTGAAGTGAGTCTTGCTGATCTGCAGAATGATTGAGTTGCATTTAGGAAATTCAAGCTAATTACTGAGGATGTTCAGGGAAAAAACTGCCTGACCAACTTCCATGGCATTGATCTTACCCATGACAAAATGTGTTCCAAGGTCAAAAAATGGCAGACCATAAATGAAGTTCACATTGATGTCAACACTACCGATGGTCATTTGCTGCATCTGTTCTGTGTTTGTTTTACTGAAAAATGCATCAGATACAGAAGACCTCTTAAGCTCAGCACCAAGAGGTCCGCCAAATCCAGAAGAAGATGATGGAAATCATGACCCGGGAGGTGCAGACCAATGACTTGAAAGAAGTGGTTAGTAAACTGATTCCAGACAGCATTGGGATAGACATAGGAAAGGCCTGTCAGTCTATTTATCCTCTTCATGAGGTCTTCTTAGAAAAGTAAAAATGCTGAAGAAGCCCAAGTTTGAATTTAGAAAACTCATGAAGCTTCATGGTGAAGGTAGTAGTCCTAGAAATGAGCTACTAAAGATGAAGCAGGTGCTAAAGTTGAACAAGCTGATGGATCTGAACCACCAGTTCAAGAAGCTGTTTAAAATTCAGATTTTTTTAAAGTGACAAATAAAAAGTCTTATTTGTGGGGGGGGAAAAAACCCAGGAAAGGTGAACTTTGTAGTCTCGTAAGCCTCTGCAAGATGATTCTAGGTGAAACCGAAAAATGAGCAGCTCTCATCCTGGCTACTCCCCAGAAGGCATACAGGTAATTAATCCTACTGGCTCCAACAGCTAGATGCACCCAGACATACTAATGTCTATTCTTTTATTCAACACTTAGAAAAGCTTGGGTAGTTTTAATAGGAAACGAAGCATGCTGCATTCAAAAGCTCACTTCAGGGCACACCTAATGGAGAACAGGCTGCTTTAAATATTTAGAGCTAAGCTGGGACACAAAATCCACAGCAAGAAGTTTGTCAAATGCATCATCATTTGTCTGTGGCAAGAAGCAGCCAACTGAGAATAGGAAGTAATTTTCAATTAACCGGTCACACAATACATGCCTGAGCCCTCTTAGCAATCATCACTCAAAAATAAATATGATTTGCCTTAATGGATAAGATGTCTTTAAAGCCTGTTTGGAACCAAAGTGACTGTATATTGATGCAACCACACTCCCATGGGTGAAAGTACCCCTCTCCCTCCTGGACAGGCAGGCGAGGATATCTAGGACCTATGGAATCTGGGTTCCAAAGTGCAATGGCTTCAACAACAGCAAAGAGGATGCTGGGGTAGAGATAGACGAAGGTAAGGAAGGGGTCAGGCAGAGTTGGAAAGAGAGCAAATACATTGATTCTAAAGAAGCCACGTGCTCCAGGTAACACTTAATGATGGATTAACAGAGGCAAAGAAGTTACCCAGAAAGTCAGCTCCAAATACATCAAATATCAACGTCATGCTGCCTCTGAGCTCCTCCCAGCCTTAGTTCCCAGAGCAGAGTAAATCTTTCCAAACCACCATCCACATTTACCTGCTGATTTCGTGGGTGTGTGTCCAATTAGGATCACCTTTAAGAAAAATAGATATAGCATATGCAACTCATAATACATAAGACACATAATACGTATGTATCAACCTGTATATAAACCCCTTGTAGCGTCCTCACACCACAACGAACAACTTACGATGGGCATGACTCGCCACACCTGCGCCAGTTTCCACGCACTGCTGAGGACTGCTTCATGGGGAGAACTCATCAGTGTTCTTTCATCTTCCTCCTTTCAGAGCTTTGATCTCTGCTTCAGGAAGAGAGTGGCACTCTAAAAGTCAGAGTGTTGGAGCCTCATAAGGATAATTAGGAGGGAATTGATTCATCTTTAAATGGCAGAATTACAGAGTTAACTTCAGTCTTTTCATTTCAGAACCTCAAACTCCAATCCTGATTTTCGTATGGTCAGTTTAAAATTATTAAAAGTGCAATAGAGATAAATAAAACAGGATGAGGGGGCTCGGTCCCCCTCTGTGTCCTCCTGCCCTGAGTCTCACAGCCCTGAAGTTGAGGCTTTCCATTCCCAGCCATCTGATGTATTTGATGCCACACCTCTGAGCAACGTGTTTACAAAGCTACATTCTGATTATGTGTTGTGTTTAGACATGATCTGTTGACTTTTCACTATGGAGAATGAAGTTCATCTTAAACTAAAACCAGATGTGCACACACATTACACATACACTCCTAATATGTTACACTCCAGCTTCCTGATATGTTTTATCACATTTTCAGTTAAATTAATATTCATATTATTAAGATCATGGGAGTTATTCACAGCTAAGACAGAGTGCACGTTTCTTTTCTCAGAGAAATTTACATTTTCCTGGAAAAAATCAGTAGTTTGGATTTTTAAAATATATACATCATAAATTTTTCCCCAAGTGCTTCAACCGTGAGGTGATATTCCTCCCAAAGCCAAACACACCATCATCTTACCAGCTTCCTCTCATGCATGCACACCTGTGCACCCACACCCTGGGCGTCACCCTCCAAGACGCCTACTGCCTCCTCCTGGTGTGGCTGCTCCTCCTACTGCCTGGACTGCATACTGGGATTTCCCTACATTGACTTTCCCTCTCTTCTCCCAGAATCCTGGTTCTAGGGTCACGTGGTCTTCTGTCTCCCTGCAGGATTGCTCTCTCATCTTGCAGAGGCATAACTTTTAGTAGCTTCTTAACAAAGGGTACAGAGGAAATAAGTTCGTTTGTGCTTAAAATGATATTATATTCTCATACTTAATTGATATATTGGCTGATCATTGAATTCTGTACTGGAAATTTTTTTTATCAAAAAGTTGAAATTATCACCATATCATCTTCTTGTTCTCATTGCTATTTTTTTTTTAAAGAAAAAGGGACAATGAGAGAGAGAAAAAGAGAGACTCACTTTTATTTAGTTTTTCATGTAGCCTTCACTGCTCAGACACTTAGCTGTGTACGTGGTGCTGGGGTTTGAACTTGCGTACTCGCCCATGCCAGGCAAGCGCCCTAACTGCTGAGACACCGCTCCAGCCCTCATTACTGCTTCTTAAAAAACTAAGAATTTTGATTCTTGCTCCTTTTTATGTGAACTGCTCTTTTCTCTGTACGGAACATGTTGAGTGCTTCACTCTATTCACAGTGCTCTGAGGCATTGATTCCCTTACCATGCATATTTTGCATTCAACAAGCTGGGCACTTTGTGGCCCTTGCAATGCCAAAATGTATTTTGTCTGTCATCTCTAACAAATTATCTTGAAGTTTTTCTTTCATAATTTCTTCCATTTTCTAAATTTCTGCTGTCTGACTGTGAAGCCTGAACCCTCATAATAAGTCGTTCAGCAGCAGCAGGCCAGGTCCCCAGAGGACAGACCTAAATGTTTTGTTGATTTACACAGATTCCCTGATTACATTTACTTACTTGTTTGTTTATTTATTTATTTATTTAAAAGAGAGAGAGAGAATGAAAGAGAGAGAAAGAGAGAATCAACTTTATTTAGTTGTTCATGTGGCCTTTGCTGCTCCAACACATCATTGTGTACATGGTTCTGGGGTTTGAACCCACATCCTCACTCATGTCAGGCAAGTGCCGTAACTGCTGAGCCACTGCTCCAGTCCCTCCATGATTACTTTTAGAAGAAGAGGAGAAGGAGGAAGAAGATTAATGGAAATGAGTAATCATACTTTATTTTAAAATGTTATAAATAATACAAATATGGTGGGAAGAACATTAATTTTAAAGTCAGGTGATAAGAATTCAAGTCCAGGCTCCACTGTTTCCTTGCTGTGTGCTTTGGGCAAGTCACAACTTCCTGGAACCTGTTTTTTAATCTACAAGACAGAATAATAACCTCAGTCATATTTATTCTCAAGTTTTTTTGAGAGGATTAGATGAGACCATAAATGTATATAATGCTTTTCAGGTCTTAAAATGTTTCATATGTATTAGTCTATATTGTTATTATAATGAAATTACTGAGGCTGGGTAACTTATAAAGAAAAGAGGTTTATTTAGCTCACAGTGTGAGACTGAAAAATCCAAACAACATGACTCTGATACCAGCCCTGACAAGACCCCCTTGGCTGCACCCCATCATGGTGGATATAATCATCTTGGGTGCACTAGCAAGAGGGAACTATCACATATCACATGGTGAGACAGCAAGTCAGAGCAGTGAGAGGGTGGGGGCTCTTCCTGTAATAATCCCTTTCCAAGAAGTAACTGACGGTCCCACAAGAACTACCTTAGCTCCTTCAAAGGGAAGGTACTATCAACTAGGCCACATCTCTTATTGGTCCCTCCATCTCTTAAACATGGCCACACTGGGGACCAAGCTTCCTATACAAGAACTCTTAGGGGACACACTCACACCACGTCCAAACCACAGCAGTAGAATACAAAAGGCAGGGCTGGGAAGGTGGGCAGTGCCCTGCTGGGCCTGGCTTGTCCCACCCTGCCATGGCAGGACCACTGGCTGGGCAAGGCAGGGGTGGAGTTGGCCTGGGATGACTCTGAGAGCAGCTGAAGCATTTTCGAACGCACATCCATCTCCAATCCAATCTGAACTGGCCACCAAATTCTTTTGTTATCTTCCAGTTTGGAGCATGTGAGGAATGGCAATTATGAAATTTTAAAAGATTCATTGGCACCATTAGAATGAAATTCATCTTCCAAACAAAGAAGACTTGCTTGCTTTTGCATACAAAAAAAAATCTTCACAAAAGGCTGGGATAGCTTCCATTTTCCTCCTTGGCAGAGTTTCTGTCCTCTAGAAATAAGTGATTTAAAGAGGCAGCAACTTTGTAACTTTGTTCTTTTCATTATAAATAGACTGTGTACTATGGAAGAAATACATGGGAAAATGCAGAATTAGCCGTGCTTAGCAAATTAATTACAACCTTTTATTCATGCCTAATGTGTGCTAAGCACTTTTTCTGTTGTGCCATTAAGTCCCCACAGTAATTGTATGAGAGAGGTATTGGCATCTTCACTTTATTTTTTTAATGAAGTATGAAGAGATAAATTCACTTATCCAAGAAAATGCATGAGAATTCTTGCTCTCCTGTGGTTCCAAGATGGTGCTCTTCTCAAAACCCAGAATCTTCCCTAAGAAAGCGGGGGAGGCTTGGCTTTCTCTCCATGTCATGCCAGGCCACGGAGTTCTAAACTCAGAACATGGGGAGGCTGGGTTTGCTCTGGGACTCCCACCATAGGCGAATCTTGTAAGAGTCAGCAAATGAGGCTTCTTTCAAAATGATTTCTATGCATAGGAAATCATTAGCAAGCTTGAGTGGGAGCCCCTAGAAGATTTTAGGACACAGTCAATGAGGCACACACACTGATAGAGCCCCTGTTATACTCAGCCCCAAACATGGGCAGAGCCAGGCCTCCACTGGACAAGTTGGTGTCCTTCTACTTGGTGATGTATTTTGTAAAAGGAGTCTGGACTTGGGGCCAAACAGACTCAAATCCCAGCTTTACTCTCTGTTAGACTTGTGACCTTGGGAAAGGTACTTAACCTCTCTGAGCCTGATCAAGGTTACAGGAGTGAAAAATGACTATCAGCTTGAACATGTCACCTAACTCATGCAGGTATCCAAGGGAGGGGGATCTGTGGGGATGCAAGAACCACTTCCAACAGGAACAAGTTGACTGGGCTCACTTGCCTCTGTGTTGACTCCAAGAAGCTGGAATCAGAGTGTTCAACAAGAATTCAGGGACACTTGCTGGTTAAAGCACATCCCTAAGCATTCATCAGTTCATTCTGTCTCCCCTGGATCAGTGGTTCATATGTTCAAGAGCTGACCCCAAACCAAGCTATGGCAAAATAATGCAGAATGACAAAGGAAAAGCAGCTAATCTATATTTCCCTACAAAGCATAAACTGGAGACGATAGCACTGTTAGACAACACAAAAGTTACCACAACTAAATACATTTTGATTTAGCTGTTGGCTTTAAGCCCTTTTAAAAATCGTAGCCCTGAGTTTTTGAACAAGTCATTGTTCAAAAATGATTCTGATTCTTCATCCTAAACCTTTCACAGCTTTCCTATTTGTAGGGCTGAAAATGCTACAGGATGAGAGGTTGCCTGGGGTTTTGCTAGTTCCAGGTAGCTGAATATACAGTACGAATCACCAGTGACTTGGGAAAGGACAGAAAGTCTCTCACACTTTCAAGTAACGGAACTGCATCCAAGGACATCTCTCGCTGACTTAATGTGAATCTTAGATAACAGCCATCTGATATCCCTAAGGTCTGCCTCAAAGTCTCAGTAAAGATGTGGCTGATGACTGTCTGCCCTCTCCATTCTCTCTTCCTGTGGCCGAGACCCCCAACACTGCAGTGTCTGGTCAGCCCTACATCAGGGTGCACCAGACTCTAAGAACAGAGACTTGGGCAGCTGCACCCATTCACTGCTGGCCCAGCCATGACTTTATGCCCCATGTCAGGCGAAGACAAATCTTGGTCAGATTTTTGCTGTTGAAAATTTTTATTTGCCCCAAATTACAGAAAAGTTATGAGTACAGCATTGTATCCCTCACCAAGCTTGCTGTCACATTAACCTCTTACATAATCATTGTAAAATAATGAACTCAAGAAATGAACATTGGTACAATTCCGTTAACTAAACTAACATTCTGTAACCTCTGATGCTGCCATGAGGAAACTGGTCCATGTGCTTTTCTCAGATTTCTGAGGTCTAGATCCACCTCAGGGTGGATTCCTCGACATGAGTTTGCTGGCTCAAAAGGTGAGTGCGTAGATGGTTCCCTAAGTGCTGCCAAGCTCCCTGCAAAGGAGCTGTTTCTAGCTCCCTTTCCCCCAGCAGCACACACCTGTTCCCCAGCCGCCTTGCTAACAGGATGTGTTGTTGGACTGCTCCATCCTTGCTAACTAATGGGCGAGAAGTGGCATTGCGTGATATTTTAATTTTAATTTCTCTAGTGAACTCAGATGTTTCTTCCTTGACCAGCAGTAGGAAAACAGATGGCTCTTAGAAACCATAATTCAGGTACAGTATAATCTAGATCACGAGAATAATTGGGGTGGGCAGAGGATAAGGTAGCTAGATTTAGCCAATCACACAAACACACACACATACACACACACACACACACACACACACATATCACTGTTCTCCTAAATTTAGGAATGTCATATTATTTCAAGTACATTTTTAGAATGTGGTCATTTGATGAGACTAGATTTTCCAGGTAAAATTCAGGACGCCTAAATTTGAATCTCATATAAACTATAGAATTTTTGGTATAAAAATGTCCCACATGTTGGATGAGATATACTTATACTAAAAATTATTTAGATGCCTAAAATTCAAATGTAAATATTCAGGCTGTATTTTATTTAGCAAGCCCAACAGACCTTCCCCCTCTCTGAAAATCTCCTTCCTCTCCCCTATATATAAGGCAAATGTCTCAGCCATTGTCCACCCCATGCAGATCACTGGACTAGCTAATATCAAAGGTTGCAAAAGAAGTAACTTGTATATGTGACCAAATCAAATGTAGAAAATCTTCTCTTATGATTTGGAGAATGTTAATGAGGGACTATTCAAATGTGAAATGATTCAATTATGAGAGCTATGACCTGATCAGTCCATCCTAGTTTGAATGGACTGACTGGGTGGTAACTGGGTGAGTGAGGCATGACTGTAGGAGGTAGGTCACTGGGGGCATGGCCTAGCAAGGTTCATCTCCCCTGAAACCCCTTCCCGTCTCCTTCCTGCTTCCTGACTGCCATGAATAGAGCAACACTCCTCCACAATGCCCTTCCGCCATGATGCTCTGGGCATCTTGGGCCCAGAGCAACGGAGTCAGCCCACCATGGACTGAACCTCTGAAGCCATGAGCCAAAGTAAACTTTTTCTGCTCTAAGCTGTCCCTGTCAGGTATTTTGGTCACAGAAATGAAACACTGACTAACAACAATTTCCATAGATGAAATGCCTCACGGTTGTGTCACTTAGGACACTTTCAGCTGCAAATGATGGGAAACCACCTCAAGCTAGAGGACATAGAAGATGGAGGGTATTGCCCATGGAGCTGGAAGTACAGGGAGAAAGTAGACTTAGACATGTCATGATGGCGAGGTTCAATGATGACCTCAAAAACATCTGCTCTTCTTAATCTCTCAGCTCTGATTTTCTCTGTCTCGGCTTCATTGTCAGGCAGGATTTTCCCATGTGGTGACAACCAGCAGCTTCAGTTTACATCAGCTTTACAACTAATGATCTTAGGATGGGAAAGACCTCTGCCTCTCTCCAGTTTGTTTCTGTAAAAGTCTTGTGAATTACTCTTCAGGGCCTGGTAATTGCGCATCATGCAATCAAAAAGTGGAAGAATTAGCCTCAGCAGGAAATATATGAGTGGGTTTCCCAAAAGAAATATGAAAGATAAATAATTGGTCTATGCCACTGACAATCTGGAAAAAGGAAAACACACATAGGGAAACCAAAAACACAATGACTATGTTGCTCAAAGTTTGTTGACCCCCAATAACAAGAGATGCTCACTGTTATTGATTCAAGAAAAGCACTAATTAGGAAACAAGCTGAAATATGGTGGATGAAGAATGACCTCCAATCTTCTTGATGAAGCAGGTAGAGCTACTGTATAGGGGTGAAGGAGTAATGACATGAGAGGAAGTTTACTACCCCTCATTAGTCTGCCTGAAATAAGGATAAAATGCACATGGGAAAGCAATTTATGTATTATTGCTCACTAATAGAAAACAAAATAATCACAAGATTCTACCAACACCGCTAACTGGAACTGAAAAGATATTGCTGTCAAATAGAAGGAGGGACTGAAGACAGATTGAAAACACTAAGTAAGAAAGCATTTATGCCCACCTAAGCTCTTCTGAAAGATGCCCTTGCACCCAAAAACGTGGAGCTCTGTAGATGTCAACTTCAGAGCTGTCTTCTCCTAATTTAATAGTCATATCCTGGGGAGATTTTTCTGAATAGAAGAATTCAATATTTATTAAATGCTGAAAGCTTGAAATTACTTGCTTTAATGAAAACATTTCTGGAGACCAGTCAGCCCTGAAATCAAACAAATAGCTCAAAATGATGGCAAGAGATGGAAGCTATGAAGCGGTGAAGGGAATATCTTCTATCTCAAAGGAAATATTAATTGGAATTCAAGGTAGAATACAGATATGTAAATGCTACAGTTTGATCTACAGATATGTCTTTCAAAAGAGCAAGGGAAATGCCCGGTGGTGCTTCTGTAGGGAGGATTGCACAAAAGCAGTACATGGGTGCAGAGGGTGACAAGAAGCACACAGCTGGGATGAGAGCTCCCAGCTCATCCCTGGTCTGCATCCTAAACCCTTCTCCTAAGCCTTCCATGGCTTCTCCACCAACGAGAACAATTTTTATAAGTGTTTTCAATATGAGACTTCAAATATCAGACCAAGAGTTAGGAAACATTTCTTAAGCTTACTACTCATAAAGATAAAATGTAGAAAATGTTATGCTTTATAACTAAAAGAATATCAGTGCGTAGTGAAGTTTAGTGGAGGAAAAACTGGGTGAATCCCATCTCGTGTTATCTCAGCAAAGCATTTAGTAAATTCTGGGGAGCCCCACATGGCCCCGACTCGGCATGGAGATTCAGTCAAAGGATACATGAATCACATGATAGGAGCATGAAATAAAAGTGTTAAGTCATTAAAGAGGAGAAGAATATGAGGGTCTGTACACATGTCAGCATCCAAAAAGCTTCCCAGAAACATCTTCAGATATTGTTTACTTTCCCTTCCACCCACCTTCACACCTACACGTGCCACACTGCTCAACTTTCTTCTCCTGGTCCTTTCTTGCTCCAGGTGTGCATGAGAAGTCACCCTGGGCCCAGCCCATGCACACTCCTGGGCTGCTCCTCCAGTCCAGAGGAGCTGAAGGAGCCAGAAGCTTCACACCTCCCAGTGTCTTTCCTCCTGCCCCCTCCTTACTCCCGGAAACCCTGGGGCTTCTTTGCAGTGAAATTCTTTGAGTCCAGTTGTTTTCCTTACAGAAGGCTTTTCCTCCATTTTCCACACTCGGGATCCTCCACTTCCCCTGCCCCAGAAGCAAACAATGAAGATGCTAAGGGGCAACACTTCCAAGAAAAAAATTCAGAGACTACGTAAAAAGGTTTTTTTCTTTTCTTTTTTTTTTTTTAAGGCAGTTGAAGGAGGACTGAACATCCAGGTAACATCATGTGGAATATCCCCGTTGTAGAAAATCTTTAGATTACACTGGATGGAGGGAGGCTTGTCAAAGAACAGGAAAACCTGTCACTTGTTGCTACCCAGATGAGAGAAAGACAGGGGCAGGGCCAGGAGATGAGACTTCATTCAAAGAATGACATGGTTGGTATGCACATCCAGGAGGATAGAGGCATTATTCACAACAGCCCAAAGGTGGAAGCAACCCAAATGAATGGTTAAATAAAATGTGGGATGACCGTAGGGTGGAATATGAGTCTTAAAAGAGAAGAAATTCTGGCATGACTTGTAAGACATTGTGCTAAGTGAAAGCAACTGGTAACAAAAAGACAAAAGCTATATTATTCCATTCACGTGAGTTACCTGGAGAAGTCAAAACGGGAAAGAGGAAGTGGAATAGTGGCCAGGGTCTGGGGCAGGGGAACTGGGAAGCTCTCTTTTATGGGAATGGAATTTTGATTTTACAAGATGAGAAGAATTCTGGAGATTGGTTACTTGGCATTGTGAATATATTCAACACTACTGAACTATACACTTATAAATGGTTAAGATGGGGGCTGGAGTGGTGGTTCAGTGGTTACAGCACTTGCCTGGCATGTGCAAGGAACAGGGTTCAAACTCCAGCACCAGGTACACAACTAAATGTCAGAGAAATGAAGCCCAGATGAAAAAGTAAATAAAAGTTGATTCTCTCTCTCTCTCTCTCTCTCTCTCTTTCTCTCTCAGAAAAACAAATGGCTAAGATGACAAATTTTTGTTGTCTACATTTTACCAGTTATTTTTAATGTTTTTTAAATTACCTAATCATGAAGAGGTAAAGGACACAACATTATAAACAATGTATATTCAGTGGGGATATGCTAGAAATACAAGGCCTGCCAGAAAACAAACACGTGATCAAAAGTGGGTGAGCAAACAAATTTCCTTCCGTGCAGAAGGGTGTCTGGAGCAGAGCACACCTGCACAGGGACTCCCAGGAGATTTAGCTCCAACCTGATGCGATGCTGCCCTTCCCTCTGATTGGAGGACCTCAGGGGTACAAGCTACGTGATTGGCTAATATAAAATTGGGCCAGGTACAGGAAAGGGTTAAAGATGTAACTGGACACCTAAGAGGGAATTTTACAAATGGCTTCTTTATGGCTCCATGGTTCCCTGACTTAAGACGGCTTCAAACTAAAGTCACAGTAGGTATGCCTATTATTGTATTACAATTTTAACTTTGATGGAAAAGAAAACACAAATCTCACAGAGAAGGTGGCTGTAGACACAGAAGGCATGAGGCTAATAGCAGAGGCACAGCCCCAAGGTAACAGTGAGAGGGACTCACCTCCCCACTGCACTGGTTCCCACCCGTGCCAGCAACTGCAAGGAGGGTCCCAAGCGTCTTTTCTTCTGAAATGCTGATGTGGCAGGTGCACTCACAATCACAAACGCTGGCACAGCGGACCAAAGTGACAGAGAAGTCACTATAGTCCCAACCTGCAAACTGGCCTTGGTAGGCCCACAAGGAGTGACCGTAACTCAGTCTCAGAACCTGCAGTTCCCAAGGGCATACAAACAAAGGCCCAATGCTGTGGTTCCTTAACTTTTTTGCCATTGGTAGGGATGTGATCTAACCAGTCATTGACCAGGTGGTGACATTCTCACACCAATTTCAGACCTTTACTCCTCATAGTTCTGAGGACTGGAATCTAAGATAGTGATGCCAGAGGATTCAGTTCCTGGTGAGGGCAAGTTCTCACTGTTGCCACTGAGGCAGAGAGGGAGAAGATGCTACCCCAAGTCTCTCCTCAGCAGGACACTAATCCCAGGAGGAGGACTCCACCCTCCTGAGCTCCTCCCACTCTGATTGCAGCCATGGATCCATCTCTGAATACCATAGCATTCAGTGTTAAGGCTCCAACCTAGGAACTTTGGTAAGACACATTCAGTCCATAAGAATATTCAATAAATATAATCCACAAAGTGACCAAAACTATCTTTTTCATCAACAAAAGTTCTGATTATTTGGAACAGACAAGAATCACTATAGCATTTTTGATTCTGTAAGATGCCCTTGTTGAAGATTTTAGAAGAGGAAGATATTTTCATAGACTTGCATGATTAGTATGGGTCCCTAAACCCCATAGCTGGAGGTGGTCAGTACACACATCATGGACAGACCTCGTCGTCCAGCAGCTGTCAGGCCTGTCTTCCCCTGGCTGGGGGTTCTGCTCCTCCTCCATCTGTGAGTTTCCCCAGCATTTTCTAATGAATTCCTCTTGCTGCTTACATTAGCTAGAAACAGTTTTTGTTGTTTACAATCAAAGGAGTCTTAACAGACACGAACTCTTACTGAAGTCCATTAAAACTATTAAACCTAAGGATAAGAGCAGAACTAGGGGGGAAAAAGAAACGCAAGAAAGGAAAGAGCTCATTGTCCTTAGAATTCAGAATATCAAGTTCAAGTTCTTGTGTTTCCTCGAGGGTTTGTATGATAGCATGTGATAGTTCTTGGTGAGTCTCAATTTCCTCACTTGTAAAACGAGCTCCCAGATTCCTTCCAAATCTGAAGCTTCGCCTATAAATTTGGGGAGCTCAGCATGAGCTGATGGACATGTACTGAGCTTCCACCCATAGCCTGCCATGCTGAAGAAGCTTCATGCCAACCCTAAGACCCTGCCAGACAGAGCAAGGAGGCAGTCCAAACACTTTCATGTGTTTGTAAATCAGAGCATCTGGGCTCCATGTGGACACAAATCTAACTGTAAAGACCTTGAAGGACAATATGGAATTTTAGTAGTAACTTAGAGGGAATTTTAGAAGGAACTTAGAGGGAATAACCGACCCCAGGATGTGTAGCAAAATTTCTTTAAACTCTGTTTTAAACATTCTCTTCTTCCTCCAAATGCAACACAGGGCAGCTATTCCCCTCTCTCTCTCCACGCAATGCCCTCATTGCCGATGCCCTCTGATGCCCTGCTCTGCTCTGCATCTAGCAGTGCCCTCCAGATGCTTACATGAGATTAGGTTTCTCTGGCATGTCCTCGGTCCACTGCTCATTTCCTGCTGCTGCGGCTTTCTTGCAAGGTAAGGCTTCCTGAAATAGATTGCACATTCATTCAACCAGTAATTACTGAGTTCCTCGCATCTCCATATAACTGTGGGGTAGGGATGTCACAGGAAAAATGCAAGATGCGCTTCACACTCAGATTCCGGTTCCATGCCACATTGTGCACATACATTCCTGTGGCTCTTCAGTTGGCAGTTAAAAGTGACTTCGTGTGACCCAGTCAGCACATGACCCCCAGATGGGCCTTTGGTGTCACAACCTCAGTGCAAAAGGGACAGCAACTCCTCTTACAGGGAGGGTGGCAACACCTCCCCAGGAGCTGGTGCCATCTGGGTGCTGACCTTGGCACTGTGATGGCATCTGGATAGAAATGGGGGGGCTCTACTAACCAGTGAATTGGCCCTCACGACTTATGGACCTCACTGACTCATGATTTGATACCGATGGAGGAAGAGATAATAGAAAAACAGCAAAGATGATGCCTCAGGAGCTTCATTTAATTGAACTTCAAGTTTGAACAGTCAGATTACTCCCCTTAGACAGGCCAACTGAGTTATTTTAAGACACATTGATGCACTCTCTGTAAAGTGACCTACAGCCACCACTTGAGCCTCTGAACTCACATCTACATAGGCATATGTTTTCTTCTCTGTTCTCCACATTTTACAACAAAATGAAAATCTAACCATGTCACCTGTCCCCTAAAAACCCATAAGCCACTTCCTAGGTACTCAGTGGATAAAGAACAGAAGTTGTCTGACTCAGCAGGCCCTGCGTGGCCACCTCCAACTCATTAGAGTCCCTTAGATCCCTGTGGCAGCCACTCCAGCCTCTCAGAAATGCACTGGCTTCCTCTCCCCAGGGCCTTTGCACGGGCTGTTCTCTCTGCCAAGGACACTTCCATCCTCTGCCCTTGGCCTCCTTCACCCATTCTTCTTTCAGTCTCAATTTTAATGTCTTTTCCTCTGGGAAGAATTTTTATTGCATGTTCTCATACCAGCCTTCTTCATAAGTGAAATATCACCTATATTTTTCAGTACTTTGATTAGTCAGTCTTTTCCACCAGAGTGAAGTTCATGAAGTTCATGTCCCGTACTTTTGTTTGCCACTAACCAGCACGAGACATGAACAGAGGGAAGGAAGGCGTGACTGGAATACGGAGGTCTGGCACAGCCACAAGCGGGGGCAACTGCAGAAGCAAGGGCTTGCAGGGACACAAGAGCATGGGCAGTGGGAGCTCGAGAATGGGGCACATTTAAGTAGCGGGAGAGAGTGAACGGTCTTTAAGGAAGACAGCGAAAGCAGGTTCAGAAGATTTCAAAGAAGGAGAAGGACCAGTTCTGTCCAGGGACAGGCCTAGGACAGGGTAGATGCAGAAGTGTTCGCTGTGGTGACAGGGCAGGTGGCAGGGCAGTCCCAGGAGAGCAAGGGGCTGGAGCCAGACCGCGGGGGATTGGAGGTGAATGTGTGGAGAGGAAGCTGCATACTCCTTGGAAGTTGGAAGCAGGACATTCTTTGGAGGATCCGCTTAGCAGAGGAGAACAAAGGTGGTAAAAGGAAAGAGATGGGAGAAATGGAAATGATTTGGACTTTTTTTTTGTAGACTGAGTTGGAATGAACCAGCAATCGACAGGGAAGGGGATGGCAGATGGATGGATGGAAGGCCTGAAGGAAGGTGGAAGGACTGGCAGCAAACAACAGCAAATGTCATTCCCCAGCACCTAGCAGAGTGTCTGGCACCAGGGTGTCAGTAAACATTAATTGAAGGAGAGCTAAGAAGCGGACAGTGGACAGGCACAGAGAAAGAGGCAAGCTTTGAATAATACTGACTGCCGTACTTCAGATCTGTGTCAATGTCTCGGTCCCTGGCTTGGCCCTTGGACTTGGTGGAACCCTGGAGAGATGGGGCCTAGGGGGAGGTTCTAGGAAATCAGGGCATGACTTCAAAGGAGACAGTAGGACTCCAGCCCCTTTCCATCTCTCTTGGCCACTGTGGATGCCGCTGAGTGAATCAGAAAGTGGGACAGTGTGGGAAAATTAGCTTTCAGAGTAGGGAAGACTCCATTGATAATCCTGTTAAAACCTTACTCCTTATTCCGCCTCGGAATAATCATCTGATCTGAGTTTCTGAACCTGAATTGGTTGTCTATGGAATGATGCTAAAAATTGTCCCTTAGTCATGGGATTTTTTGAAAATGAGTGTAAAATGTCTACCACAGGGCCTGGCACAAATGAAGACAGCATTGTTACTGCTGCTTATGTTGTTGGGGTGGTAGTTGTTTTGTAGCCAAGAAGGAAACCTTCCTGCATATAACTATTTTATTTAACAGAAACTTGAGGACATTTTATAAAATGATTTCCTCTGAGTAGTCCTCACAATGTCACATCAGCAGATGGACGAACCAGCCGGTGACTTACTGAAACCACCAAATGTGCACCACACAGCCCAAGGCCTGATACGCAGTCAGAGGAGACTCGAAGAACAGAGCCCAGGCTTCACACTGAGAGCAGCTGGGTGGTGATGGACACTCGCACAAAGGAGACCACCAGGCAAGGCAGCTGATCGGTCAGGGTGCAGAGCCACCCACAGTGCCCCACTCTCCCAGACCACAGCTGTGTGCATGGGGATTCGGGTTTCATGACCCAAGTTGGGGCATCCAGAGACAGAATGCTGGAGGGGTCCTGAGCCAAAGTCCTGAGAGATGCTTTGCTGAGGTCCAGCTGGAAGGACAGTGAGGCAGAAGGCAGTGAGCAGGAGCAGAACGAGGAAGAGCACTCAAAGGCAACAGTGAGGTCAGAAGCAGAACAGGATTTGATCACAAGTATAGCACAAAGGCAGAAGACAACGCTCTGCGGGTTCAAGTTTGCCCTCACTATTCCCATGCTTGTGAAACACAGGGTCAGGACAGGTGCCAGGGCTGTTCCTCTACATGGGAACACACGTGTAGAAGCGCCCCTCTATTTAACTATTTTTGTGAACTCACTTTTTACTATTAACTTCCTAGAATTTATTTTAAATTTATAAGCATGTGTTAGTTATTTTAATTAATTAAATTTTGTATTGTTTGATGCACATATCTTCAAAAAATACAAGCCAAGGAACAAGTAATTAAATAATATGTTTTTAAATGTATAGCTATATGTATTTTCCCATTTATTTTACATTTGCTAATTTTTTCTCATCATATTCACTGTTCCTGTTTCTCTGATCTCCATTCATTAGAATCCTGATCAAAGGATAGCTGGAGTTGGAACATGATTGGGGCAATATTCTCCTAATTTTCTGTGAGCCACCCCTAACTTTTTTTTTTTATTTTTGATGAGGTAAAACAGTAGTTGTATAAAACAATCAAATGAATGCAGCCCATCTCTGTAGTAACAACAGATGACATTTATTGAGCACCTGGTGTTTGCTAGGTACTGTACCAAGTATCCTTCACCCATTATTTCATGTACGCCTCACAATCATTCTATCAGGTGAGTTTTACCATCCTCACATTACTGATAGGGAAAGTGAATAAATCTTCTTGGTAGATAAAAATGGGAAAATCAACAATTATTCAAAGATGCCAGGAAGATTGTGGCCGTATCACCAATTTCCCCCAATAGGATGAAAATCCAGCTCATTTTCTCAATCTTCATTCTGCCTTCAGGGTGTACATAAAGGCAAAGGTCTTGACATTTTTCACTATGATATTGACCAAAATTTTGCAGTTAATAAGTATTCACATCTTGCAGAAAAGAAAAGAAAAAAATCAATAAACAATCAGGAAGGAAAGGTTGGCGAGGACATATAACTAGTAAACAACTCAGCATGGTAGATCAGGTGTGTCTGCCCCAAGTCCAATGCCTGTGCACTCAGCCACGTCACAGCCCCAGCTATGATGCAGCTTAAAATATTCACTATTTTCTTTCTCTCTCCAATTTCTTCAGACTTAGAAATCTCTATCTATGAAGGCTTCTCTTCCCAGCCCAGCTCACAATCACTTTTCCCTTCAGCAGGGCCTATATAGTGACAGTCTAAATTTTATGATCCCTCTGTGTTAGTCTTGGGTTGCTTCATAATCTATTATTCCTACATTTGTATCAAAATTCTAGGTTTTTGGAAATGGGAGGATCTGACTTGAGACAGCCAATGCTCACAAGATGAGAAGCAGCACAGGAGACCTCAGAATTGCTTTCATTCTCATCTATTTTTTCAAGGATGTTTACAGAGCAAACAGCCTATGAAGGTAGAGGTAGGGTCTCTCTCCAGAGCATAGGGCAGAATGTCTCCTTCAAGACCCAGGACAGACATGCTTACTGCCCAAAGGACATATATGCTTCCCTGCCCATTATAAAATATTTGGGTACCCTCAGCTACGCATCCTCTGCAAGCCCACTTTTCTTCACCCTTCCAAAACTGGGACTCAGGGAAGAAGCATGAATGCTGGAATTCTGGGTACCTGCTGTTGCTGGGACTGAAGAACTACCCTTTGTCTCTGGCTTTGGAATTGTGGAACTTTTGCCAGCATTCACGACATCTGTGGCTGCCCGATTCACTACCATGCAAGTATGGAAAACGTGAGAGACTTTACAGTTCCTCACAGAATCAGGATCAATAATTCCCCTGCCTCTTCCCCAGTACCCATGAAAGTTCTCATCACATTGCAAAACCAGCGACAGCAGCAATGTCAAGAAATAATGAACAACCAAATCTCAGCATCAAATTTGCAGACAATATCAATGGTATGTGTTAAAAACTCAGCCTTTAGAGATAATCAAAATCTTTGCAATTAAGTATGCAAATAGCCATAATTGCATGACTTAAATTAGTATAGAGCCAGTATATTGTAGTAGTTAAGTACTTGAACTCTGAGGCCAAATTTCCTGGGTTCAAGTTCTAGCTCCCCAATTACTAGTGCATGTCCTTGGGCTCTAATTTTTCTCAGTGGAAAAATGTGGATAATAACACTACCTTACCTAGTGGGGTTGTTGTGATTTTTATACATGATTAATTTCAACAAAGCACTTAAAACAATGTGAAGCACATATGTAATATTGTTTGGCTGTTATTCCAAATGCAGCACATTCCAGTGGATCCAGACTGCTTTTAAAACTGCAGTGCTATTAAATGTGCCTACTGTAGACAGTTTCCTAAAGTAGAGTAAGACATTTAACCATCAGAAATGAAGGATGCACAGCTGCATCCGAGCAGTCTAAAGCTCAATGAAGAATGGAAACCTTGCCAAAATGTCATGGACTCCAATGATGATTGTCAACACTTCAATATCTGCTCATGAGGCTGTTATTTGAGACCCATGTTTGTTGTGGCTTGGATACGTGGTATCCCCCAAAAGCTCATTGTGAGACAATGCAAGAATGTTCAGAGGTGAAATGATTGGGTTGACAGCCTAAGTCTAATCAGTATATTAAGCCATCAATATGGATTAATTGGGCTGTAACTGCAGGCAGATGAGGCGTGGCTGGAGAAGGTAGGTCAGTAAGGGTGTGCCTTTGGGGTTTGTATTTTGTCCCTGGTGAGTGGAGCTCTCTCTGCTTAATGGCACCATGTCCTGTGCTGCTTTCCTCCACCATGTCCTTCTGCCCCATGATGTTCTGCCTCACCTCAGGTCCAGAGGCATGGAGTCAGTCATCTATAAACTGAGACTTCTGAAACCATGAGCCCCAAATAAACTCTTTTTCCTCTACTTTTTCTTCTCAGGCCTTTTGGTCACAGCAACGAAAACCTGAATGAAACAGTATTGTTAGTAGAATGTCTCATTGTTTGAAAAGGCAATAATATATTCACAAGTGTCCAAAAATCTGTATCTGCTGGAGGAAGCTCTCAAGGATCAAGAGTCTCCTGAATCATGATGCACAGAATCGTAAGGAAAGAGATGAATGGTCTCTACTAGTCAGAGGTAAAAGAGGATGCTCTTGACCTCAGCGCAGCATTGAAAATATTGTATCATACCATAAGCACCATGAGTTTATCAGGCAAAGAACAAAGGGAGAGCAAGGGATGTGAAGCCCACTCATCTAGCTTACCGTCTACACGATTCAGATTCACTAAGTAGATGTCAAGAATCAAGCTCAGCTTATGCAGTGCAAACTCAGCCAAGAGTACAATACTAGACAGAAAAAAAACAGAAGGGAAGTAGCATTTGTTGAGCATCTATTATGTATCTTTAACATGCATCATCTCAACCCTGTGAAATCAGACTTAGTAGCCACCTTTGTATATATGAGAACATGAAAACCTCAGAGAGGTTAAGTAACCTGAAATTGGTCACAAACAAGCAAGAGGTGAAGTCAGGTCCTAAACCATCATCAGGCTTTGAAGGCCATGCTCTTTGCCTCCTTGCCTCAGGCATGACAGCCCTGGAGATCTACCCCATCAGATTATTAGTTTCTGATGATAATCTGAGCTGTGTCCTTTTCACCACTGTCTCAGAGCTTATATACAGTAGAGTAGAACATATGTTTATTGAACAAATAGAATCCACCAGCCTCTCTCACAGGAGTCCCTGCAGAGTGGGCCGAACCTCAGCTGCTTGGGAACTGGGGCTGACCTGAGAGATGACGGGAATAGGTTCACATCTGAAATGATCTGAAGTGGGGAGACTTGAGGGTATGAGGCAGAGCTGCATTGCAATGATGTGAACAGAAGTCAAAGCTGAGAGTCCGGAGCCAGGTCACACCCACAACCAGTAGAACTAGGAAGGGACCAGAGAAGGGGTCTGTGAACTCCATGATGGGCTTCCCGTGCTTCTGTGGCATGCTAGGCTGTCCAGAAACCAAGGGTGTGGGAATGCCATTCCCAACACAACCCCACCCTTGGGAGCCTGGAAGGGATTCAGAAGCCCTGGCCTCAGCAGCCCCTGGCAGTAAGGTGAGACTGTGTCTACACCAGCTCTGAAAGCTTCTGTTGCTAGATGGGGGGCAAGATGGAGACCAGGACTCTGAGCACACCAACTCCCATGGTTCACCATGCACCAGGATCCTTGCTTTGCATCTGGAATCTGTTGGGGTTGGCCCAGGGAAACATAGGCCAAGCTTCTGACCCAGGGCCACACACTCTGTTCAGTCCACACATACTCGTCTACAGAGCAAATCCCTTGCAGCAAAAGATTTGCTGACAGAATTATGAATCCATCATTAGCTCTTCAGAAGCGAGGCTATTTCTTGCCGGCACTTAGGGATGAATGTGTGTGCTGTGCATGCTGACAAACATCCTTTACAGTTTATAAATACCACAGCACGTGCTCCCTACTCCAACGGGAGTAGAGCTGATTTTGCCTGCTGCAGACGAGGCACAATTTCATCAGATAATTGCTACTGGAAAAAGAGCTCTGTGCATGTTTCCTACATCTGGCCTTAGAGCACGGTGGAACTTTTCAATAAAATGTACATTCGCTCTGGTGGCTGGCAGGATTCACTTGGGGAAAAAAATAAAAAGCTGTTTTCAAATGCTGAACAAGGCTTTAGGAACCAAATGTTCTGTTCATTGAATTTTTTAAATAATGCAATAAAGTCCATTGTGGACCCACATGTAGTTGCTTCTCCCCTTTGTCTTTCTTATGAGGGGAAAGGGTCACCTGGTGGCTTCTGATTGCAAAGTGTTTATGGAAAACACTCCAAGCACTTTTGTGTCCTCACAACCATAACCTTATTTCTCCCATTTCATACATTACGGTGAAGTTAAAGAGGAGCAGCAGCCTCTCCAAGTCCATTCAGAGAGGAATAAACAGATCTGGAACGCAAACCCCAGGTTCAGGGCTCCTTCCCATCTTTAAATGCACTGTTTCCCAAAAATCCTTACAAACATACTTAAAAGTTTCTACAATATTATTTGTGGTTCTGTTATTTTAAATGTACATTTTTTTTCTTTTCTGTTTCTTTTTTTTTTTTTTTTTCAGTTCAGATTGAACTCAGGCAAGTACTCTACCACTGAGTTATATCGCAGCCATTAAACTAATATTTCTCGATATGAAATTATTGTGTGAATGATTTCACATAATAAAGCCTCATAAATTACCTGTTAATACCTGTGAATGTCTTGACAAACAAATTGCATTTGATCTCATTAACGTGCTATAATCTTACAGACAATATCTGACTCTACATAGGTACTATCTGAGATAAGCTAAAAGGAATCCGATATTATACTAACATGGAAGAGCATTGTGATTTCAATCTGGAATATCCCCCCAAATTCCATGGTCCTCAATGAAGCAAGATTCAGAGATAGGGCTGTTAGGCAAAGATTGGATTATGAAGACTCTGATCCCACCAGTGAGTTAATTCACTTGAAAGATTAATCCATTGACATGTGAGTGGACTACTGGGACGTGGGACCTATTTGGAGGAAGTAGGTTGCTGGGCATATGACCTGAAAGGGTTTAGTCTTTTCTCTGGCCACTTCCTCTCTCTCAGCTTTGCAGATGCCATGACTGAGCAGTTTTTATCTACCACACCCCTCCAACATGATGTTCTGCTCACCTCAGGCCCAGAGCAGTAGACTCAGCCAACCAAGACTGGGCTATTGGAATCCATGAACCAAAATAACTCTTTCCTTCTTTAAATTACTCTTGTCAGATGATTTGGTCACAACAAAAAGGTGACTAAGCAAAGATCATTATGGGGTGCAAACTGTATGCCGATCACTGTACCAGGTACTGTACATAAACCAGTCCACTTATTTCTTACACTGATCCTGTGAGAGAATTGGTATTCTCCCCAGTAATAGATCAGATCACTGAGCTTCAAGGAAGTTAAAGAAATTTCCTAATTGATCAAAGATGAACTAGGATTAGAACTCAAATTTGTTTAACATAAAAACTCAAGCCCTGATCCACTGTTCCTTTTTCCAAGCCAATAAGAGACATTTATTAAAATTAAAGCTTGGTGGATGTGTAACACACATCTGGGATCATCCTCGTCTATCAAAATAAGAAAATGAATAACATCCTTCAAAGATATCCAGGTCTTAATCCCTGGAACCTGTAGATGCTATCTTATCACAAAAAGACTTCTAAGATCTGATTACATTGGGGATCACTGGGGTTTGTGATGTGGAGAGAGTAGCGTGAATTAGGTAGGTGGTCTTGAATGTAAACAAAATTGTCCTTATAAGAGAGAGGCACAGGCAGATGTGACACAAAAGAGAAAAAGGCGAAGTGACCACACAGGCAGAGATTGGAAGGAGCTAGAGATTCCTTGGCCAATAGCCAAGGAATGCAAGCAGCCATTGCAAGCTGGTAGGGGCAAGGAACAGACTCCCCCTGGAGCCTCCAGCAGGAACCAGCCCCGCCCACACCTTAATTTTATCCCCTAGGACTCAGTTCAAACTTCTGGGTCCCAGAATTTAGAAAGAATAAATTCCCACCATTTGAAGCCACCATGTGTGATAATTTGTTACAGCAGCCATAGGAAACTTGTACTCTTGTTTAAGCTCTCTACAGAAATACCTATCTCATTTGGATGTTGATCAAATTGGGTGAGCTTAATATTTACTCTTTCTTCTCCTACCTTCCTGGAAAATGACACAGTGAATAGATGTTTTAAAACTTGGGCCCTTTGTAGGAGAAGAGTGCTCCAAATGGAAACTGAATGAATACAAGACCACCTGAAGAATTCCAGGGGCCCTAGTCATCAGTTTCAGCATCAGTGAGTGTGAAACACGGCAAATGAACTTGAAACCACCCTTAGCAGCATTTGGGTTAAAAGTCACCATGGGATGTGCTTTCCATCTGGAAGTCTTCAAAAACGCAAAAAAAAAAAAAAAAAAAAAAAATAGGTTTCCATCTTAGATACCTTGAAAATCTAAGCAGAAACCACTTTAGTTACATTTTGAGACTCACACAGGACTTCTAGAAATTCTTACCTGAACCAGGTATTGACAAATGTCAGATAACTAGAAAGCAATGGTTATGTAATACCATGACCAGATATTTCATAGTATTTAGAATTATCATTTGGTTTTTGTTTTATTAATGCCATTGCAATTATGTTCAGAAAAAGACTACCCTTTTAAAAATACCCACTGAAATATTTATGGATTAAATGATATAATGACACTTGCTTCAAAATAAACTGGGGAAGGAAGGAAATGAGTCACAGAACACATGAAGTCAGTTTCTTGTGAGTTGATAATTGCTGAAGTTGTGTGACAGTCACTGGAGGAACGTGATAATATTTTTGCCACTTGTGTATACATTTGAAATTCTTCATAACAGAAGGAAAGAAGTCAGGGATGGAATGAGAAGAAACCAAGGAACTGTGACTATGTCCTAGTCTGGATTTAATCTCTATGTTGCTGCATGGTAATAGGTAATTCATTGCTTCCTCATCTGTAAAATGGGAGGAATCAGGTTACCTATTGGGTCCTCTGATCTGTCACATTCAGTGGTTTGAGCAGTGCCTACCATCGAAGACCTCCTTGCCTTTTCTCTCTCGGCTCACCCCTCCTTTCTCCAGTGTCCTGAAATGCTTTGGCATTCATCCTGGGAAGGACAAAATAACAGATGCTGAAAATGGCCAAAGGTTAATGGTGATTTTAAAGCAAACTGAGATACACATCCACTGATGTTCAAGGGGCCTTTAACCCAATGTGCTTCTAGCACTACAGGATCCTTTGGGCCGATCCACCAAAGGCTGGGAAATAAATGACCCTTTGTAAATGTGTTCAAAAACCTAGGTTTTAAGTTAGTCAACTCTCCAGGCCCCAAAAGAAATAATACATCATTGGCTGAGACTGTACTAGCCAAGAGTATAAGAAAAATTAGATGGCAGGTTAAAACTGGGTTTTGCTACACAAATTTATAATGTAAACGAAGTTAGAGGAGAACTAGCCAATTTACAGAAACAATGCAAATTACCTACATACGCGGGATAGAAACGTGCCCAGAAATTCTTCCAATTATTCTCCTCGCCTTCAACATGAGAAAATAAACTCAGACAAGGGCCGCTACCCTCCTGCTTGTACAGCTGGGGAGCCGGGCACTGGGTCCCAGGCTCCCTGAACCCATGACCAGGCTTGGGAAGTTGAGAAACACTTTTTAGCTTACATGAGACAAACATTTAAATTGAACCATATTAAAACTGCTGTTGGTCTAGATAAAGAATGATAGATATTGGTAATTCTATATGGGGCAAATCACCCATTATTTCTAAATGTTAGTAA
Source organism: Aplodontia rufa (assembly GCA_004027875.1). Classification (NCBI taxonomy): domain Eukaryota; kingdom Metazoa; phylum Chordata; class Mammalia; order Rodentia; family Aplodontiidae; genus Aplodontia; species Aplodontia rufa. The sequence goes on from PVKS010003608.1 coordinate 79,601, forward strand.
GAGCTTCTCCAGTGATGTCAATTACCCTCTGTAAAACAGAACAGGGGTTCACAGTGCAGAGGCCCCAAGAAGAGCAAGTGCCCCCCAAGAACTGACACATGGGGAAGAGTGCAGGCATGTCCAGAAGCAACTGAGAGGCTGTGTTAGTCAGCTTTTTGTTTCTGTTACACCTATCTGAAGAAAACAACTAGAGAAGGAGAGATTTATTTTGGCTCACAGTTTCAAAGGTTGAGACTGTGATCGACTAGCTCCATGGCAGAAAAATGAGGCAGAAGGGTGTGGCGGAGGAAAGCTACTCAGTTCATGGCAGCCAGGAAGCAGAGAGAGAGAGAGGACGTGGCCAGGCAAGCCCCCAGTCACCTACTCCCTCTCTCCCGGCCCCACCTCTCAGTGGTCCACTCAGCCAGCAATGGGTTAATCTACTGATGAGCTCAGAGCCCTCACGATCCAATTGCTTCACCAAACCCCACGTCTGGAGGCATCAAACTTTGGAGAACATTGCAAATCCTAACCATAACAGAAACCAAATTCTTCTGGCAAATAAAGACAAAATGGGAAGAGTACATAAAGCCACAAAGTCTGTCTGTGTCACTTGTAAATCGCCACAGGTGAATGAGGGGGATCGGCATTTCTAAAGGTGCAGAATCCTTTCATTAAGGTAAAGTGATCCACAAAGAGGAGGAAAGAGATGTCATGGAAGCAGATCAGCAGTGTATGTGGTGGGGAGGTGGAGTCTACAAGGTTAACAGAGGCCACCCACCGGGGCTCAGTGAAGACTTTACCCCTAAGGATGTAATGAATCCACCAGGTTCCCAGAGACCACACCCCTTTTGGGTGTCACCTCCTCCGGAAATCTTCCTCCTCACACCTATCTTTCTTTTTCTCTCCCACCTCCCACACACCAGTTGATTTACCTGTCACCTGCTAGCCTGATTAGTCACCTGCTAGTCTCACTCTATTCTCAGTGCCTGAACTTACTTTAGAGAGAGACCTCAGGAAATGTAGAATGAAAACCATGGTAGGAAGCTAAAGCAGGGACTGGAAGGCGAACATCAATGCGTTGGGTGGGTCCCTTCCATGAGCTTCCAGCCCACCATTAAGAACCGCTGAAGATGGTAAAAACAATCTAAGGAACTGGAAGGCGGAAAAGAGTCACAGGGTAGGAACAAAGAATTTGAAAGAACTGTAAGATAAATCTCTCTGAATGACCCCAATGCCCAGGCACCATCAATGCAGAAACAGGCAGGGCCAGACGTTACCTAAGGTGGCCTGGCTTCCATCCTTGCCCCTTGATGTCCCAACCTTCACCAGCAGCCCTGCAAAGAAGGCACTGATCATGGACTTGGTCTTTCCCAAAAGAAGGAACCCCCCATGTCTCCAGGTGGGAAGGAGCAAGAGGAGGTCTGTGTGAATTGTGGGGAAGCCAGGAGAAGCCCAGATGAACTCCCCACATCCATGTTGTCACAGCCTCGACACGTGGCATAGATTTTATCTGAAGAGTACAGCAGGGACTGGGGCAAGAAGGTGCTGGGAGAAAGACTGAAGCTAGCCAAGCCCAGAGGGAAGCCACCTACACCATTCATGCCACCTGGCAAGATGCTTCAGGAATTAACATGACACAGGCAGAAACACCTGCTGTACAGGGCCAACTGCAAAAGTCCCTTCAGGTCCCACCAGCAGAGAGACACCCCTGAATTCTCTTAGGACCACAAATTTCCCACAGTATCTGCCACTATGCATCCCCAATGAAGGATCCCAGTCTGCTCAGCATCCTGGAAAACTCTGTCTCTGCAAATAAATGTGTCTGATTTCTAGATGGGGAAAGGAAATGTACAGAAGCCAGCATTTCCACCTTTCAATCCCATACTGGAAAAATCAAACCCTGACAGCACCGGCTGCTCCTGGTCTCTTTGGAGGAGCCCCGGCCCTTGAATCTGCTGTTTGGTTCAACCTGCTCCCTAACCAGAGCATGAGGCAGTTCCAGCCTGGGCTCTGGGGTCCGGTTCTCAGCTGTCACTCACTGTGTGAACTTTTGCAAGCGGCTTCTCCTGTCGGCCTCCATTACCTCATCATAAAATGATGACAGTAATAAACCCTTCCTGCTAGGGAAGCTGCAAGGAAGAAATAGGATTACATAGGTGGGTAAAACCCTCACTCAAGCAGTCTCATTATTAGCATTTCTAAACTGCTGCCGTTCCCATTACTACTGCTATTACCATGCAAGCCCTATTCAGTTAGTTCACTACTACTCAGGATGCTTTTAAAATAACAGAATCCCAAATTTTACTGCTAGGCCTCAAAACTGCATTTATACCACTATCAAAGAGGCATTTGGGACAAAAAGGAGGATTTTTTTTTTTAATGGGCAGGGGATGACACACACAGGGTGTGATAAACCTCCGGATTTAAAAGTGGCCATGAAGCCTATTTCATTATAACCATCTCAGCAATCCCAGGCAAAGAAGAGGAGGGGTGAGCAAAGTTACCGATGACCTGCAGAGCACACCCTTTCCTCGGTGACATGCATCTGCAAACGTAAAATTTGGATACCCAATCCACGGGTTCCTCCATCCATAGTGCTCAGGGAAAGAACAGCGTCGCGGTTCATCTGCAGAATCAGTTCCCTCCACGCGGGACAGAACTGCTCTGTCACTGCTTGGGCGATTATGATGTGCGTCTTCTTTCAGAGTGAGGGGCTCCTGGGTAGGACGCAGCTACAGCTGCCTCTGCAGCTATTTGAAAACATCGGCTCATGCTGCAGCCGTTGGCAATGGCTCCTTTCGGTGATTTACACTCTGTGGCCATAATGAATCACATCCGTGGGTTTGTTCATTTCCCCTTTCTCTACTCACTGAATGTGTCTCTCTCCGCGAGTGTGTAGCTTTCCTCTGCTCTGCATAATTTTCAGGTAATGAGGTTTTATCCTAGCAATAGACAGTATTATAAAATCCAACATATGGAATTTCACATGCACCTGTAAGGGTACATGATTTATTCCTATGTCCTGATCCTCTACACGTTTATGGGATAGCTTAATCTTGGACCTGTTCTTCTACCTGCCAATCATCATGAGTCAAGTGAACAAAAACGAGTGCACCATTGGTGGGTGTCCAAACTTCAAAACCGCAAAGACAGCACTCCTGATGTTCCATTGAGTTTTTCCCTTCCAAACCAATTTTAGGCACACTGAAATATACTTACTCAACACAAAAACATGCAAACCAGACATTCTCCATACTGAATCAGGAAGTTTATTAGGCTCCTAATTTCCATGTCTAGGACATAAACATGGAGGTACATGCATTGTCTCATTGTGTGGATCTTACATGCATGTAGTCTTCAGTCAGCTGGACCTCTGAGTCTACTTGTCAGTAATTTACAGTTAGCTCAATGTGAGTAAATGACAAATACAGAATGATGCATAAGCTGTAGCAACAACTCCCACCCAATATCATTTACTTTTTTTTCCAAAACCGTATCACAACTCTTGCTTGTAAAAAATAAATTTCAGAACGAGGCATTTCACTGACCTCACTGAGAAAAATAAAGACAATTCTATCATTTCAGAATTCAGCAACGAATGTCCAACTATGGCTGAAAGGTACGCCCTGAGAATTAAATGATTTTAACAAACCCATTGAGGTTTATAAAGCTGTGATAACCTAATGTCAGGAAGGGGCACAGGATACAGGCACAAACGTCCCTGCTCATTTTGCTGTGCAGTTCTCCAAGGAGGCTGTGTTATAAACATCCTCGTTGTCGTCAATGCTTGAAGCATCCGTGGAATCGGGATCGCTCACCACGACACCGACGGAAGAGAGACTGGTGATGAAGGCGTGCACCCGCTGTGCATAAATGTCCCTAATGTTAAAGTAAGGTAGCTCCTGACACTTCTCTGGTGGGTCCTCACTGCACTGGTCCACATCAATATCCTTTTGCTTCTGGTAGTACTTGGAAAACTTGTTGAAGATGATGGTGATTGGAAGAGCCACCACCAATATGCCGCAGATGATGCACGTGCTGGCGATTATCTTCCCAGCTAAGGTGACAGGGTGGGTGTCTCCATAGCCCACGGTGGTCATGCTGATTGTGGCCCACCACCAGCAGATGGGGATGCTGGTCAGGCTGGATGTGTGCTCATCTTTCTCCACGGAGTAGATAAGCACAGAGAAAATAGAAATGCCAACAGACAGGAAGAGAAGCAGCAGCCCAACTTCATGGTAGCTGTGCCTCAGTGTGGCCCCCAGAGACCGAAGTCCTACTGAGTGCCGGGCCAGCTTCAGAATTCGGAAAATCCTCATAAGACGAAGGATCTGGACCACCTTGCCCATGTTCTCAATGTCCTCACTCTCCTCTTCCTTGGTGTCCACCGCCAACGTGGCATAGAACGGAATAATGGAGACAAAGTCAATTATGTTCAGAGGGTTCTTCCAGAATTTCTTCTGACAGGGAGCAGCAACCAGCCGGATAGCAAGCTCCCCAGTGAACCAAGCGATGCAGGCGATCTCCACCCCTTCCAGCACAGGGTCGTCCACCTCCCCATCCTCATTCTGGAACTCTGACATGCTGTGGACACACATGGCCACTATGGAGGCCAGCACCACGCTCAGAGAGGAGATGGCGATCAGCTTGGCCGACAAGCAATACGCTGGGTTTTCCATTCGAATCCAGATCTTCTTCCGGAGCTGACCAAATCGCAGCTGGTCGAACTTCTCCAGATCTTTCTCAAACAGAGAGGACTCTTCAAACGAGGAGTCAGTGCTCACATCGTTGCTTTTCTGGTCCCAGTCATTCTCGTGGTTTTCCTCCTTGCGTTCCTGGTAGCGAGCGCTGCAGCAGGAATCAATGAAGAGCTCATTGATGCCCCAGTACTCGATCTCCTGGCAGAAGGAGAACACACACAGCTCCTCCATGACGTGCAGCTTCCCCGTGTAGTAAAAATTCAAGACATATCTGAACAAGGAGGGGTTCCGATCAAAATAGTACTCCTTCTCGGCCACACTGTAATCATCGCACAGTTCCAGAATGGCCTCCTCCGAGTGGCAGGTGAGCAGCCTCCCTAGTCTGGTGTGAGGGAACCGCAGGAGCGTGCTCTGGTCCACAGACTGCTTGAAGCCCCCCACGTTCAGGTTGACAAGCTCCTCGTCTTGCCCAGGGCGATGGAAAAACTCACCAAACACCATTATGGATCCAGGAGGTCGAGAGCTGGCTGGGAAGGGGGACGAGGAAGGTCACACTGCACCTGGAAGGAGCACAGGAAGGTGTTAGCACTGTGTTCCACTGCGTTCCATGCTTGTTTTCAATCTACCCTGTCCAGGATGGTGGGCTATGCTAAAAGCAAAGCAGGAAACATGGTGAAAATGAATATTGCATATTCTCATGAGAAGAAAATCAAGACAAACTTATATTTTTCCAAAACTGGAATTTATAAATCTATTTTTTAAGAAAGAAGAAAGACTGTAACAAAAAAATTTTATTAGTACATACATTATAGTTATACCTAATATTGGGGTTTATGTTGACATAATCACACAAGCATGAAATATAATTTATTCCAATTCAGTGCCAAGTACTTTCCCTTTCACTCCCTTCCTCCCTGCCCCTATTTCCTTTCTACGGATCCTCCTTCTTTAGTTATATTAGTGCTTTACAGATACACATAAAGGTGAAATTTACTGTGATCTATTCATATATGTACACAGGAAAGTTTGGTCAATTTCATTCTCCATTCCTCTCTTTTCCTCTCCCTCCTCCTTCCCCTCAGTGACTTTCCTCTACTCCATGATTTCTGTTTCATAACAGAATTTTTCTTTTTTCCTTATTTCCATCTAGCTTCTGCATATGAGAGAAAACATTCAATACTTTACCTTCTGCATCTGGCTTATTTCACACAGCGTGATGGTCTTTAGTTCCATCTATAATTTCATTCATCTTTATGGATGAGTAAAACTTCATTTTGTGTGTGTGTGTGAGAGAGAGAGAGAGGAAGAGAGATAAAGTGTGTGTGTGTGTGTGTATGTGTGTATCATATTTTCTCAACAAATCATACATTGTTGGTGGAACTGCAAATTAGTATAACCACTTTGGAAAAGAGGATGGATACGCCTCAACAATCTGGTAATGGAACCACTACACACAAAGTAATTTTTATAAAGCCTATTTCTCTATTTATTAAACACTCAAACTTCACCTCCTACCATTGCCCCCCCAAAAAAAAACCAAATGCACTTTAGATCACTTACACAGTATAAACATCTCCACAGTCTCAGCCTCAGGCTCTCTGTGTTTGGAAATGCTCACTTCCAATGTGCTAGGCTGACTGCTGTCAGGCTCCTGGCTCATTCTTCCTTGTTCCCAGGACTCATCATGCACCCTCAGTCACAGCACTCTCCTCCTCTCCACATTGTGCCACCAACCCACCCACGGAGGGCTCTGTTCAGCTCAGCTCTTACAAGGGATGTGTGTTTCCCTTTATGGTCCAATGTCATGCCTTTAAGAGAAACCCTTTCCTGAGGTTTGGGTATGGATAATCAAGAGGATATAATTATCTCCCTATCTTTAAGTACCCTATATCTTGCAGATATCATTACACTTCATAGGATGGCATTTCAGGTACATCCACAGAGAAGGAAGCTGACTTAGGAAAACCTTTTTAATTTAATTGCACTATCAGTTTCCTGACACAAACATGCTCTTCCCCCATCTCCTCCCTCCACTCACAGTCTCCCGCACAGCCCTAATTACCTCTCCACAGATAGTCTACTCTGACTGAGTGCAGTCCACAGCCCGTTTGCAGTTCTGATACCAACCAGGATATACCAGATCCATTTCCCAGAGAGAAAATAATAGGTTTCGACCATCACCCAATATGCTGAACCTGTTTCGGAGCAGATACGGATAAAAAGAAAGGAGACTATCATGTACTCAATCTCACCTGGTATTATTAGATGCTTGGTTCACACTGTCATTTAATCCTTCCAACATTATAAGTAAGTGTATAGAGAAAAAGATTATGCAGGGTGCAAGATCTGGGTCCAAGTTTGAGTCCAAGATCACACACCAGGTAAATGTTAAACCCAAGATTTAAACCCAGGTTGAATTAACTCCAAAGCCCATGTTCTTTCCACTATAGCATCCCCTGAACCCATGTTCTCCCTTATTATAATTTAATAATTCCTTTTGGAAAGTGCTACACCAAGCATCCTTGGAATTACTGAGAAAAGAGCAGAGATTCCAGGCTAGAGAGACTTACAACTGAGATTACATGCAGGCTCAATGCTGATGGTTCAAGCAGAGTTGGACAATCAAAAGGATGGAGGGTATCCTAATGGAGGGCATCCGGGGTGGGCAGAAGGCAGATGGTGATGGGACTGGTAAGTCAGTCTGAAAAATCTGGATTTGGCCCCATCAGCAGGACCACTAAAAGGTCTTAACTGACAAGCAGGCATTGCTGTATTTGTGTGTGACTTAGAAAGACCCCGCCGAAGCTCACCCTTCTATCCTTGCTGTTAGACTTTTCAGCCTCCAGAACCACAAGCAAAATCAAACTCTTACCTTTATAAATAAAAACAATAATAATAAAAACAAAGACCCTACAGACAGCAGGGTTAGAGAGACCTCAGGGGAAAGGCTGGGGCCAAGGACACAAGGCTACAGTGGAACAGGTGAGAGAGGCAAGGACCCAAACACACACAGTGGTATCAAGAGAAGGAGACAAGTTCAAGAGAAGCTTGTAAAGCAGAACTGAAAAATATTGGCTACTGATGGGAAAGAAGGGACAACGATACAGACGGGCTAGCAGAGCATGTGTTTTTGTAATCTGCCTAAAAGGGTGGACAGTGACACCATAAAAGGAAGCCGGAGGGTCAGAAGGAATTTCTTTCCCATTGTGCTATGGAAAGCCAAGGTTGTAACTAAGCCAGATTACTCTGAAAGGGTCACACCAGAGGTAACAGCCTTAAAATACAGCTTCAGCCATGCCATCCACCCCAAGAAGTCTATGGTCATAAAGAATACATGGACGTTTGCTCCCGAGACACCAACACTAAATATGTCCCATGAAACCAGAGACCATTGCATGGCTTGATGAATCTTTTAATAGATTTGCTGACCTCTTCAAACAATTCAGATTTTCCCCCTCTGCTTTCTATTTGTAATAAGATATCTTCTTTGAAAGGTCTAAATTGGAGTTCCTTACTTGGTCCAAATATTTATGTAACTTTGGATCTCTGAAAGCCAGCTCATGCTCATGGCAAATATGGTAGTAAAATGTTCCAAGAAGCCAGTTTAGCTTAGCAGATATTAAGAGTTTAATGGAAGTTATCTTCTGACAGATTCTTTTTCATCTGCTTGGCTGTCCTGGAGATCCACAGTGATAAAATGGCGGTGTGTGTCAGTCTTCTCCTCAGGGTGTGTGATCCGTTTGCCAACCTCTCCACATCTAAAGAACATGGTTATCACCCATCTTATCAGTCTTCCTGCTCTGTCCTCTTTGCACTTTATTCACTCCCCATGAGTGAAGGAGTGAGTGTCCACTATGTGATCCATCCACTCCATAAAGTCTAGTCATAAAAGCAACTCACATCATAAAATCAGGGATCTCTTGTTACAAGGCTTTCAGAAGAGTGCAAAGAAAAAACATCTCTCTGGGTCAAATCAAACACTTCATCTCAGAAGGTGGGCCAAGAAGCCAAGCCAGTGTTAGTTTCTTTGGCCAAGTGTGGTCCTCAGCAACCAACTAGAGAGAGGGAAGACACATCTCACACCTCTACAAACTGCAGTGAGATTCCATCATGCAGATGGTCTTCCACAATTACGAATAGTCTTTATCCACTTGCTCCTCAGCTTGGGACTTACAGAGAGGAAGCAGGATCAGAGGAGAGGAGTAGGCATCATACAATTATGAAGGGTTGAAGGAAGAGGCCCAAGCCAGGGCACTATGCCTGTCTCACTAGCAATTCTGTAGCAGTCCAGTGCACACACTGGAGGGCACATAAAGAAAGTAAGATGCTGACCAGCTTGGAATATATTTATTTAGCCACCATTCATTTACTCCTTTCAGGAGCTATTTTCTGAATCAAAGATATGTCTCTATGTACTTAGTTATATATGTGTATAGTCAGTGATGACAAAGCTTACTAAAACACCCTCCATATCCATGCATTCCTCATCCAATGATTCAACCAACTACAGAGAAAAAAATATTTTTAATTCTATCTATATCAAACATGTACAGACTGTTTTCTCTTATCTTTATTCCCTAAATGATGTAGAATAATAACTATTTGCACAGCACTTATGATATAGCACTTATTGTAAGTAATATAGAGATGATGTAAGTTCCTGGAAGGATATGCATCAGTTTTATGCAAATGCTACATCACTTTATGTAAGGGGCTTTAGAAACCAAAGGTTTTGATATCAGCAGGGATTCTGAAACCAATACCCCATGAATACCAAGGATGGTGATATTTGTAAAGTAGGTTTGAAGATATTAATATGTAGATAATGCTATCGATGATACAGACATAGTAAACCGTACATGTACTAAATGAAAACGTGGGTCGGTTCATTTTTAAGCCACAAATGGGAAAAACTATTCTGATTAAATATACAGGAAAAAAAATGAAAGAAATTAAATTTGATTACATACAAGTTTTGGGGGATACACACACACAGGCGCGCGCACACACACACACACACACACACACATACATATAGAAAAAAATACCATAGCAACATAAAAAGGAATATGCCAAAAAAAAATGCTTTGCCTATCACAGACAAGAAATTAATATGTCTGACATACAAAGAATTGTGTGTGGAAGTGTAACAACAAACTCTTTCAATACGTAAAATGATAATGAAAATTGCAATCTTATTAAAAATGCAGGATCAGATTTAAATTTTTAAAAAATAAAAATAAAGCAAAGAAGAAAAGGAGTAATAGAAATACAGAAAACAATGAGCAAGAGAGGAGCAGACAGTGCACAGGAAAAAGTGCATAGAAAGATAAATGCACATTAAAACTATACTGAAATATCACAGCTAATTAACAAATTGGAAAAAAATTCAAAAATAGGGATACGTATTCTATTAATAAGTCTGTGGAGCAGCAGGTACTCTCCACATTGTGGTGGGAATGCAAAACAAAGGGGAGCCCCTAGGGAGGGGAATTTGGCAAAATCTAGCAAAAAACTCACAGGCATTTACCCTTTGACCCAGCAATCTCACTTCTAGAAATCTTTCCCAAAGATAGGCACAAATTGAAAACACTTGCATAACTGTAAACAGCCCAAGTGTCCACCTACGAAAGATTGGCTGAAAAGAATTATAGTCTACCTCTCCATATGTGCAACAGAGGGATTTCTAAGATGGTTTAGTTAAGAAAACGGCAACTTATAGAAAAGTGACAGTGTACGCTACAATTCACCTAAGAGGGGGCAATCATGACCACGCACACACACACACACACACACACACACATACACACATGTGCAAGTGTGTATGGGTATTTGCACACTTAGATGAAGTGGAAACACAAACCAAAAATTAATAAAATGCTTTCCTATGTGGAGAGAAAGGGTTCAGGGTGTACAGGGCAGTTTTAGAAGCTGGACTGGGAATCACATAAATGTTTCACATAATTATGAAATAAAGTTAAAGAAAAATGAAATAGGCATTTCTTTAAAAAGTAAATCCTATGTATCAAGTTTTTGGCTTAATCCAAGAGGCATTAATTGTCTCAAGGCATTTTAGAACAGCAGATTGTGCATCCCTACTGTTATATAAAATTAGGATAAAATTATATAAATCTTGAAATACTTTTAATAATCATATTGATATAATTATTCTAAAGTTTTAATACGCACACACATAGAATAAGCAAATAAACTGGTATGTTCCCTGTCATTAACCACCACAAGATTTTGGATATAAAATAAAAGAAGCACAAATATAAAAAATCAAATAGATTGAATAAAAACCTACTGATCTGGAATTTGAATGGAGATATTATTATGAATTCATGGTTCACTTTTTGGTAAGGAAAAAATTTTATCTCCATTTCCTTGCTGTGTCCACTAAAAAGGCATGGAACAACTGACCAGACAGTGAAGGCTGCTTGGGCATCCCTCCTATCTCTCCTTCAGAACTAAGCACTCATCACACCTGCTGGGAGTGTTAATAGCTAAAAGCTGTCAGCTAAATCCTCTTGGGAATCACCCTTAGCCAAAGAGAGCTGACTTGCCTGAAGTCACACTCATTCCTCGGGCCAGCCCACATCCAATGTCTTGTCTGAGAGAGGGATTTAAACATCCCACATCTGTTTCTGAGGTGCACAGCCCAGCTCCAGAGCTCCCCCAAAGAGTCAACCGATGTCTTTGTTGAAACCTTCTCAGAATTCAACTCCTCCCTTTGTCCAGTCTGACATCCTTTACTTCTCCATAACTACCGATCCCAAGGACACATACCAATAAACTTAATGCACACAAATCAGTGTATTCCCTGGAGAATCAAACAGAAGACAGCAACAGAGAAGCAATGAGCACCCTGAGTTAGATCAGTCTGGCACATCTAAATACAATTTCTCATAACAAACAGCTGGGGATCTTGGAGTAATAGCCAATCCTCCGTCTGGGGCAAGAAAGGACAAGATGAGCCTGGACTATCTTGCTAGGCCAGGAATTAAACTAGAAAAGGAAATAAAATGCATTAAGATTGAAAAGAAAGAAGTTAAACTATCTTTATATGCAGATAGCATGAATTTGTACATAGAACATATTGCAAAATTTACACACAAACACACACACACACATATACACACACATTATTAGAACTAACAAGTTTCACCAATATTGCAGGAAACAAGATTACTAAACAAAAATCAATATTATTTTTATACCAACAATAAGAAAACATATATGAAATTAAGAAAACAATTACATTTAAAATAATATCAAAAATAATAAAATTCTTAGGAATAAAGGAATATATTTAATAAAAGTGGTATAAACCTGTACAATAAAAACTTTAAAACATTGCTGAAAGAAATGAAAGAAGACATAAATAAAGGGAAAGACATTCCATGTTTATTAACTGGAAGATTTACTATTGTTAAAATAGTAATACTCCCCAAATTAATCTATAAATCCAACATAATAACTATCAAAATCCTATCTTTTTTCAGAAGTTCACAATTAGATTCTGAAGTTCATATGGAAAGCAAAGGACCCAAGATAGCCAAAACAAACTTGAAAAACAACAGGATTGGAGGACTCATATGTCATGACTTCAAAATACATTACATAGCTACAGTAATCAAAATAGTGTGTGATCCTAACATAGGAAAACAGAAAGAGAAGTGGCACAGAATTCAGACTACAGAAGAAGCCACCAACTATTATAAAAATCCATTTTTTTAAATTGACTTCATCAAAATTAAAATTGTGCTCTGAAGGACACTATCAAATTAAGGGCAACTACAAACAAAATGGGAAGAAATACTTACAAATAATATATCTAACAGGTTCTAATATCCATAATAAAGGACTGAACAATAAAAAAAAAATCTACTTAAAAATGAGTAAATGATAGACACTGGTCAAAAAATATATAAATGGCTAAAAAGTGAAAGAGAAGATACTCAACATCATTAGACATTTAAAAAACGTAAAACCACACTAAGATACCACATCACACCACTATGATTGCTAGCGAAAAAGTAACGATGTAAGTTGTATAATGAAGCATTGAAGAGAATGCTAACAATTTCAACCTTTGTGTGTTGCAAATGGCAGTGTAAAATGAATGGTAAGCCATTTGGGAAAAAAGTTTAGGCCCATTCCTCAAAAAGTTAAATACAGAGTTATAGCACGAACCAGCAATTCCACTCCTAGGCATATTCCCATGATAGTTGAAAATACGTGTTTAAACCAAAGCAAGAACCTAATGTTCATAATAACTTTATTCATAACAGCCAAAAAGGGGAAATAACCCAAAGGTCCATCAACTGATGAGTGGATAAACATATGTGGTATATCCAAACGATGGACTATTTATTATTTGGCCTTAAAAACAAGAAGTACTGACACGTACTACAGGGATCAGCATGGATTGACTTGGAAACATTATGCTAATGAAAGAAGCCAGATGAATAAAGGCTGCATTGCTGTAAGATTCTATTTACTGTCATGTATTGATTCACAGTGAGAATGGTCCCAATAAATGTGTCATTAAGTGATTTTGTCATTGTGTTATGTGACTATACATGGAATATTCACAACAAGCAAACTCATAGAGATGGAAAGAAGATTGGTGATTATTAGAGGTTGGGGAGAGGAAAAATTGGGGATTGTTAATGGTTATGTACTTCCTTTGGGGATGACAAAAGTATTCCATATTAAGACGCTTGTACAATCTTGTCAATATACTAAAAGTCAGCTTGTTATACATTTTTAAAAGGTAGATTTATTGTATATAGAGTATATCTCAAAATTATCATTTAAAATGGAGTTTCAGCTAGTAAATGAAATAATAATAGAATTAAAAATCACCATTTTGTAACTCATAATGAAATCATAGATCTAAAGAATGGTCATCACTGGCTGCTAAAACCCATATTAAAAGCTGGTGAGTAGGGCTGGAGCGGTGGCTCAGAGGTTACAGCACTTGCCTGGCAAATGCAAGGATGCCAGATCAAACCCCAGCACCAAGTACTCAACCAAGTGTCAGAGCAATGAATGCCAAATAAAAAACTAAATAAAATTGATCATCTCTCTCTCACTCACTGCTCCTCTCTCTTTAAAAAAAAAAAAGCTAATAAGTAATTTTCTAACAGATACATAGATTTACAATATCTGACCTCCTACATGCCCAATATAACAAAAAGGAGACAAAATAATACACCCTTTAAAGGAAGAAAATATACAATTCTGCAATATGGCAGTCAAGAAAAAAAAAAGATAGAAGACCTGAATTTTATTAGGCCTCTAGAACTAACTTCCAGTTTAAATAAAATAAGAAATTTTAGAGGAGCATCCCTTTCAATGACACCAAAGGGATTTAATCAGCAAACTTCAGACTGTAGGAAACCATTCAGGACAAACGACATGAATCAAGGAGGAAACACAAAAATAGAATCAATGGATAGGCTTTGTATGATCCTGATTCTCATAAGCCAAATGCATGAGTATATATAAAAGTTAGGGACATTCAAACACCAACTAGACAGTTCATAATATAAAAAATTGTTATGAATTTTTCAGTGTTCTATGGTGTTACTATTATGTTCTTAAAAGGGAGTCCTTTCCTTCTGTAAATATACACTAAAATGTTTATGGGGAAATCATGCAGCATTTGGGATCATTCTTATAATACGTGGGGAGAGCAAGAACTCGTATCACAGAAGATGGCCATGTATTAATTGTTGCTGGAGCTGGGTGATGGGTTCACAGGAATTAACCATATTATTCTATTACTGTACACATTAAAATTTTCCATGGAAAAGGATTTCAGAAAAATTTACAAAGCACCTTTTTCAGGCCATGAACTGTGGAAAGCTCTTTCCCATACACTATTATTCAACCTTTTATTCCCAGCAACTTGGTGGGAATTAAAGTTATAATGAGTAAGTATAACTGAATGAGTAAGTATAACTGAATAAATGAATCATTTCCTTTATGAATATGTGTTTAAACAAAAACATGAACCTAATGTTCATAATAACAGTATTTATAATGGCCAAAAGCAGGAGATAACCCAAAGGTAGCAATCCTGAGAGGTAGATCATTGACCCCATATTGCAAACTGAGAAACCTGGGGCTCAGGGTTTGGCCAGCACTATCCAGCTGCTATGAGTGGGACTCTTACCACTCTGCCTCAAATATGAGTACTGAACATTTTTTTTAAAGTGGGAGAAAGTACACTGGCTGGGGTTCTAATTTGCATGTCTTGGCTGCCATCCTCCCTGAAGAATGCTGTCCATCCTGTCGGTGTGTGGGTATTAGCATGCTGAGGACCCATGGGCTCTCAAATTAGGCACATCTGTGTATACAACGGCATTTAGCCACAATGCAGAAGGACAAACCACTATTTTCATATTCTTCCAAAGGAAGAGCTTAGACTCACTATTGATTTTCCTGTATACCATCAACCCAAATCACTTATGATGATAACACTATATGCAGTATTTGGCCACCTTGTGTCTCTTGATATTTGTAAGATTGAAAAGACAGAAAAAGATGTCAAAAATTCAGATATTCACTGACAGCATTTAAAAAACTACATCAATTTGCTTCTTTCCATGTATCATCCTATAAAAGCTTTCCAAAAACTTTAACCCCTTATTCTTCCCTTAGTATACTTCCTGCTGTCTTTGGTTCATGCTCTTAAATTCACTTTTAAGAAAATGCTCACAACCCTGTGTTTCCAAAGCTGACACATACACATAGGCACACAGGCATGATTGTCTTTGATAATGCTTGCTTTGTTCAGAAAAGGGAGAAGAGTAATGATACATGTCAGTTTTTCTTATTAGATAGAATCATTCTTCAAAATCAATTCCATAAAAATAAACAGAAACCCAAATTCTCTTTTCCTTTCACTTGTTCAAAAAAATCTACATTAGCCATTTCATAAAAGACCAAAAAAGGCCATTTTCAATACTGCCATCTTTTAAGAACATTCTTCTAAGAGTTTCATTTCATTCTATCAAATACAAAAAAAAAATCATTTGGTTTTTTTAAATAAGTAGGCCAGCTAACTTCAATTCCTGACCATGCCATTTGCTATGCTTTCTAAGGGCTTTCACCATGGTGGAAGCTTGGTCCCCAGAGGTGGTAGAACCTTTTAAGAGGTGGGGTCTAGTGGAAATTGTTTAGGTCACTTCAGGCACTGACCTGGGAAAGACAAAGGTAGTTTTTGTGGGACCCTGAACTGAGTCTCATGAGAGTGAATTGTTTTAAGAGAAATCCGGACCCCTGCATTGTTCTGTCTTCCTGATTTACCGTATGACCTCTCCTCCTACAGGATCCCATAATTCAAAATTAAATTAATTAAACCTTTTCTCTTTACAAACTACTTAGCATCAGGTATCATATTATAGTAACAGAAAACAGACTAACAACACTAGGTGCAAATATATCAAAGAAAACTAGGCAAATCTAAACAACTAAAAATCTAAACTCAGTCTGATTCACACAGTGTCTCCTCCTCAGGACCTCACACCAGGGGCCTCCCCTAGTGTGAGGCCCCTAGCCTTCTCTTGCAGCAAGCTCCCCAGGCCCCAGTTTGGACAATAAAAGGAATAGAAAATCAGAAATCAGTGATGGGCCAGGAAGGGCAGGGAGCATGAAGAAATGTAGAGTCACTTTGCACCCCGGCTGTGAATCTGGAAATGGAGATGCCTGCATCCTTACCCCATGAGTCCGTGACTTCACAACAGCAATATAGTGTTACTCTGAGAAATTAATATGCGTGAGGCATCTACGTGGACATGCCCAGATCCAAAATGTAGAACACAGGAAACTTCAAAGACTCTTCTGAACTGAAGTCTTTGTTCCCAGAGGTCAGCATCACTTGGGCCTCCCAGGGTCCTCCATGAGGCCCTTCCCTCCAAGAGCTTTTAAAGCAGCTCAGTCCATCGCTCTGAGGAGGCCCTGATGTGCATGTGAGTCCCTGCAGGGCAGTTAGGCAAGTGAACTCCCTCCCAGGCCTGTTCCCCAGCTGACAGCACACCCTGGATTCCCAAGGTCACCCCACTTCACAGTAGTCATAACCGGAACTCACCTTTTAAATGTTGAACTAAACAAAACGAACATCCTTCCTTCCTCTGGCTGCTACAATTCTATTAAAATTGTGTTCAATCCTGCTGGGTCTCTTTTTAGTGTGACTGCTCCTCTCTAGAAACTCCAGGGATCTCCGTACTTCACAGAGCTCATTTCCAAGCCGCGAGCTGCTCAGGAGGCTAAGTGACTTAGTGAGCCAAAGAGCCAGAGAGCTGTGCTATTTGTAAAAGGCAAAGCATCACAGAGGACAGCTTTGATCAACCAGAGCAATCTGGACTTTGCTCTAAGAGAGGCCTCGAACCCTGTGTAGATTCCCCATCACTCCTTCGATGGACCCATGTTACATGGAGTAACACACTTACCAATGTCTGTCCGGAAAGCTCTGGTTTTCGGAGGAGGAAGTTGGGGAGGATTTGAATGCTCATCGGCCAGATCTACAGCTCTCCTTGCTCCTCCCCACTTCTCCCACACCCTCTTCTACACCTTTGTATTAGCACCCATCACACCCATTACAATGCTTTGTGCACTCTTCATTGCTCCACGCACTTTTTTTTAAGAGAGAGGGACAGTGAGAGAGAGAGAGAGAGAGGGAGAGGATTGATTTTATTTAGCTTTTCCTTTGGCTTTCGTTGCTCCTCCACTGCGTTGTGAACGTGGTGCTGGGGTTTGAACCCTTGTTCTTGCACAGGCCAGGCAAGCGCCGTAACCTCTGAGCCACTGCTCCAGCCATACAGCCCTTGCTGCTAATCATTGCCCATAGTTGGTAAAAGATACTCACTTTGATCTGGAGAAACTGACAAAAACTATCACTGCTTTTGTCAAAGAATAGCAGAAAAATCTACCTAAGAGGTAGCAGAAATACCCAGGCATGAGGAAGTCAGTTCCTCCAGGGGTCAAATGAGTAAGGCAAGCAATAAAGGAGCTGGTGGGTGGACTATCACCCTTGTCCAAGAAACAGACCACACAGAATTGCAGTCTTTCTTAGGGACAGAGGCCCGGTATGCACTTATCATTTGATGTTCCTGGAGAGCATAGAAATGCTAATTTTTAAGTGGAATATCTGAAGTTTAAATAGAATTGAGCCAGTATGTTTTAAACATTTTATGTCTCAAACACAATGTGCTCTGGCCAGATACTTCCAATAAGCCACCCAGTCTGTGACCTGAGCCAGACTTGTACCAATTTCAGCACCGCAGCACCATTTTAAGCCAGACTGACTCAAAGGGACACAAATGGAACCATTTCTCAACCACAGCAGCGCTATTTCCATGTGTATAAACTATGAACAAAGCAGGGAAATCGAATGAACGCTAGAGAGATTCCTGAAGGTGGCCTGTGCTGTCTCTCAACACAACTGCCATCTAATCCCTCCAGAGCTGTGCTCTTTCTCCTTCAGTGGTTCATCCCAACCATCCAGTGGATTTTGCAATCAGAAACAGCCCCCCCCCCGTGTCTAAGCTTCATCTCAGCCATGGCTGTACGGCTCATTCTCCTCTCTCTCTCTGATAAATAATGGGGGTCAGGGAAAACGACACAGAAAGGCAACCCTTACCCTTGTGGTGGTGATGTTACACACTCTGCCCTCATTCTGCACAGTGGAACGTCCATTGTCATCCAAGAAGCTCTGCCCTTCTTCCCTCGCTGGAATGTGGAGTGCACGTAGGCATTTAGTGGCCAGAAAAAGTAGAATCTTGCTCTCTGGTGGAGAAGACACCACTCTCACCTGCAGAAGAAATCAGCCAGCAAGTTAAAACTCCGGGGAGGAAACATTTGATCTCTGACTCATGCTCTGGGAAGTTCACTGATTAGATCAAACCTTAGAGCCCTCTTAAACTCTCAGGAAGAAGGTGGTCTTTTCCCCTTGTGGACCATCACTCCAATTGGAGGCGTTGATGACTTTGGGGACTCTCACAACTTGACTACTGAAATGTTTGTGCCACCTCTACCAACACAGGTCAATGAACAACCAAGATCAACTGGGCACAAGAATTAGGACCTCTCTCTCCCCACACCATTTCCCATAGAAGTACTATTCTGGCCAATGCATCCAGGACATTCGTGTAAACTTCTAAATAAGCCCATTTTCATCCACTCAAAGACCAAGTTCTCAGGGATACTGTTCTAATAGAATTAACTCTGCAGCTTTAACTTGAAATCAATAGATTGCAAAGACTGACCAAATTCATTTTTTTACTTTTCCCATTGTTATATTTCACATTCAGAAATTACTATGGGTGCTAACAGAGTACTCTGATTAACAAATGAGGTGAGTGTACAAGTGTAGGGGAGAGTGTTTTAAGTATGGCAAAATGAACAAAAAGACAAATTTCAATTTCTCTCTCTGAATAAATTAAAGTAAACAAAAACATTCCAATTCCTAACCAGGTAAGCCTTGCCTCCTGTTGAAGCATTCTCATAGATTTGTGCTAGCATTCAGGCATCTATCCATTGATTTTGATGTTTTCCAATCAACACCAGGTCCAAAAGGGGAGAGAAGAAAATAGAATGATTCTGAGCAAAACACACGAAAGAAGAGCCTCTGGTTATCTCAGTCATTAAACAAATATTCATATGGTCTAAAGTCTGCTGGGCACTACCTAAGATGCTGAGATCATAACCCACATCGCAGTGCCTGCCCCCAACTCCAGAAGGACTCGCAGGCTCCCAGCCAAGTGGGGGCAGCAGGGGCAGAGGCAAGGAGAACAGCTTCCAAGTTGGTCCCAACAGGGGCTGTGAAATCCTTCAGCACATCCCTGCTCTGCACAGGAGTAAAGTTTCACCTCTAACAGAGATGTAATGAAGAAAGGTCTAGAAGCAAAATGCAGCTCCACCTAGCTGAACTTCAGAGATGGAATTCTTGGTAGAGGAGGAAGATCAATGTCTACAAAGATGCATTCAATCAATTCAGAAGCTAAAATTCATTCCCCACCTCTGCCCCACTCCTGACCTCCCAGGAGTCTTAGATATCTGTGTTCCAATGAAACAAAATGCCACTCCTTTGGAAGGATTCACAGCACACACAGTGTCTTCCCTATCAGGTGCCTTTCCAACTGCACAGAGTGTTAAGGAAAGGTAAGATTAATCTGACTGAGCGATAATTAATTAACTGCAAATGTCTTTGATATCACTGTATTAATTACTGAAGGGAAGAAAATTGCAAAGTACTTAATTAAGCTAGCCAGCACTTCAAGAATCCCCTAGCAGTGGCTAGTTCATTGCTCTGGCTCAACACAAAAAGGTCAGGGCTGGCCCAAGGACAGACTGTGAGGTCAGCCAAGTGTATCCTTTTTACAGAAACTGGTACCGAGGGAGCCTTCTGTCAAGGTCAGACAAATGATTGACAACCCAGGCTGTCCCCTTTTCTCTCCCTGGCAGCAAAAATCAGAATTCCTATGCCCTACCCCATTTTCTATCATAGTGACTCTTATACAAAACAAAAAAAAAAACAAAACAAAACTGGATTTCCAGAAAAGATGTAACACCAACCAATGCCTCTCATTGTGAATTTATGTCAATTCTCATCCCTCTGTGAGCACTCACATTCTATACATGACTTCTGGACATCTCAGTCCCCACAACATGCAAGGCATATTACTAGTTCATATACACATCTCCTCCATCCTCAGCCCCTGGGAGCTCTGGAACCAGTTCCTCAACTAAGAGTACAGACAGGATTCAAAATCAGGCAGGCAGGCCCATCTGATAGCAATTAGCATGGAGATCAAGATCCCTCTTGGTTCTGGGAAAGGTCAAGTAAGGACTGGAGGAAGTGGACGGAACATGGCCCCAGCCAGCAGGCTTGGGGAAGAAAATGTGTACATGCGACATACGATCCTCTCCCTGCCTAACAATTCTACCCAACAATGCTTCTATTTCTCTATGTTCCCAACAACCCAATCAGTGTTGACCTGTTCAAAGAAGCAAATATTGGTTGTGATTTAGCCCTTAACAGGTTTCTGACTTTGCTGAGTGATTCAGCAGGATCCTGGCAAAACACATCAAGCTCACTCAAGGACAGCTGCCTTCTGCAGAATTCCCCTCCACAGTAACTCTCTGTGTCACCTGTCACCTTCATCACCTTCGCTCTTCCCTCCGGCCTGCCTGTATTTCCTGGTGGGTTGACTATTGCATTCAAAAAGGCCCCAAGAGACCGCCTCCATTGTTGAGAGGGAAAAGGTGAGGAGCAAGTGGCATGTTGGACTCTTTCATCATGCAGAGACCTGACATGCAATTTGAGAACGGCACCTGGGGGATAGCGAGTGGTCAGCAGACAGACACCAAGAGTGACAAGGACTCCCTATGCCCTTCCCACAGATTTAAGGCTGTCCTCCAAAAACTATGTCCTCCAAAAACTATGAAACCGTGCCTGAGAGATCAAAGCAGACACTCCATGTGACGCTGCAGCATAGATCTACATCCTCTGTACTTGCACAGAATCCTGTTATGTCCCCTGCCACATTATCCTGACTTGTCATGTCCATGCCATCCAGTAGACAGAGAAAGCCTCCAGTTAGGAATGGTGTCCTAACATCAATCTTCCTATGAATTATCACCCTCATATGGTGATGACTGACACATTTTAAGAACCAAGTCTTCTTCCCCAAGTGAATAAGACTAAATGTAAATTAATAAAAAGAATCAATATGGATAATGAGACACAGAAGTGGAGGCAGAGTCGGGAAGTGAGAAGGGTGTGTTGGTTGTCAAGGCCCAGCCCAGCACTGGTTAAAGGAAAAGAGCTTTACACCGATGGGGGGACATCTCAACAGGGAAGTTTAACGTCAAAGCTTCAGTCTCCGGTATCCTTAAATACCCAGACGCCTCCTTCCTGTTCTGACCCCAGGATCCAGGAGGCACCTGCTGGTGATGTGAGTCCCCACACACCTTGCCAACAAGGAGCACATGAGCTACCTCACCAAGGTAAACAACCACTCTGTCCACGAGCTCTCTCTGAGTGGAGCTGCATAAGGTTAGAGGAGGTTCATTTACAGCTTCTTATGATTTTTCTGTAAGTCAGTCTCATAGAGTTTGTCAGCTCTACGACACCTGAAAGTGAGTTTCTGAAGGTACAAGCCTAATCGAGAACCGACACTGACCTATGTCTAGGCCACTAATCAAATGGCACCTTTAAGCATAGATGGAATTACAGACATTTATGTTAAGTGAAATAAATTGAATTCAGAAGGTTAAGGTCCCTGTGCTTTGTCTCAAATGTGGAAGCTACAGAGGAAAAAGGAAAATAAAGGTGGGGATGGATTTTATGAAAATCAAAGGGAGATCAGTAAAGGAAAGGGACCATGGGATGGGAGGTAGGGAAGGAGGAGGAAAGTGCTGGGGAGTGACATTGGCCAAATTACTGTTATTGTGTATGTGTGCATGTACAAGCATGTAACAGCAAATCCCATCAGCGTGTACAACTCTAAAGCACCAATAAAAAATCGAGGGAAGGGCAAAGAAAGAACTTTCTGGAGATCTCCTGACCTTACAAACTCCTACAAAGCGGCCTCATAAAAAAAAGAGAAGAAGGAGAAGGAGGAGGAGGAAGAGGAGGAGGAGGAGGAGGAG
>PVKS010003609.1:0-101761 GCA_004027875.1 Aplodontia rufa
GATCCTACCAAGCTGGATGTAGTGGCACATGCCTGTAATCCCAGTGACTCTAGAGGCTGCGGCAGGAGGAGGGCAAGCTCAAGACAACTCCAAAAAGGCCCTAAACACTGTAGGACCATATGGCTTGCTTCAACCATTTGCTAATGCAGTAAAATTATTTACCAAAGAAACTCTTAAACCTTTAACTTCTTCCATTTTCTTATTTATTATGGCTCCTTCACAAAAAACTCAAATATAAATATAAATATAAATGTTTGAGACCCTGTCTCAAAATAAAAATTAAAATTAAAAAGGGTCAGAGGTGATAGAGCATGCCTCTGGGCTAAAGGTTAAATCCCCAGTTACCCCTCCCCCCCCCCAAAAAAAAACCCAAACCTATAGCACCCCTGTTTTGTTTTGTTTTTTCTTTTACTTTTTTTCTTTAAGAGAGAGAGAAAGAGAGAAGCAGTTTTATTTAGTTTTCATGTGGCTTTATTGCTCTGACACTTCATTGCATACATGGTGCTAGGGTTTGAACTTACATACTTGCACATGCCAGGCAAGTGGTGTAACCAATGAGCCACCACTCCAGCCCTGTTGAGTTTTGTTTGTTTGTTTGTTTGTTTTGTTTTTTAATAAGAGAGAGAAGGTCAGTGAGAGAAAGAATCGATTTTATTTAGTTTTTCATTGTTCACTGCTCTGACACTGTTGCGTATGTGGTGCCGGTATGTCCTTGTGCATACAAGGCAAACGCCATAACTGCAGGGCCACCACTCCAGCCCCAGCACCCCTTTTCTCATCTCTGTTGGCCTAGGCACTCGATCCTACTGCCCTCGTAGTTCCATCAGAGCATCTATCACTATCATCAAAAAGTTCTTGTTTACTTGTTTATAGCCTGATTATCCCTCCCCCATTTCTTTAGAAAATAAGTTTAAAAAGGACAGAGACTTGTTTGCCTACCTCACTACCATAACCCTATCCCCAGGGCCTTAAAAAGTGCTAGCAAATAGTAATCTCTCAATACAAATCTGAAGAATGAATAAACTAATCCTGGAAAACGGGTATTATACATACTCTAGAATATGCTGAGCTTTGAAAAATAACTTTTGGAGGCTGGAGAAGTGGCTCAGCAGTAGAGTCCTTGCTTGCCATGTGTGAGGAGCCAGGTTCAAACCCCAGCACCTCATGTACAACTAAGTGTTGGAAAAACAAAAACCAGATGAAAAATAAACTTTTGGTTTATCTGAGTAGACTACGTTTATATAGTGTTTCACAACACTTTAAATAACAAATCCACATCACCACAATGTATACCAAAACGCCAAGAAACTCTTTTCAAGTAAGTTTTCTTTTTTTTTTTTTAAAGAGTGAGGGACAGTGAGACAGAGAAACAACTTTATTTAGTTCTTCACATGGCCCTAGTTGCTCCAACACTCAGCTGTGTACGTGGTGCTGGGGTTTGAACCCGGGTCCTCATGCTTGCCAGGCAAGCGCCGAAACCACTGAGCCACTGCTCCAGCCCCTCAAGTAAGTTTTCAATATTCATATTTAGCTTTTAAACAATATCCTCTGCAATTATATTCCATTTAAAAATATATAAGCTTCTCTTAGTTTTTAACTAGTTCATAATTTTTACAGATACTAAATTAACAAATATTTATTGCTTTCCAACTTTGTGAAAGAAATGCTAGGGAATTAATCAAAGACCTTTCCCTGAAATAGCTTAGAATTAACAGACAAGACAACAGCATGATCACAGTTACAGTTTGGGTAAATTAACTTCATCTCAGTATTGTACTGTACTGGAGGAAGAAACTATTACAGTAAATAGTCTATGGTAGGGATAAACAGAAAGTCTGATTTAGGGTGAAACTGATGGAAAAAAATATATAAAATAAAAATAAGTCAGGTGCGATGATGCACATCTGTAATCCCAGCAACTCCAGAGGCTGGGGTAAAAGAAACACTAGAGTTCAAGCCCAGCCTTAACAACTTAGCAAGCTTCTGACCCAAAATAAAAAATAAAAAGGGCTGGGAATGTATCTCAGTGGTAGAGTGCCCCTGGGTTCAATCCCCAGCACCAAAAATAAATAAATAAAATAAAATGGGAACATAGCTCAGTGGTAAGGTGTTTGCCGAACACGCATGAGGCCCTTCAATCCCCAGTACCACAAAACAAAAATAATAATACATAAATAACAGATGCTCTATGCTTTTACATTTTTAAAAAGAATTTCTTATAGAATAATACCACTGTGGAAACACTGTTTTTAGTTACAGGAGAACAGTCTAGGTTGACGAATGTGTCCATTCTTCCACATAATATGAAGTAGTGACCTAACACTGTATTACAGATGAGCAACTAATTTGTGAGATGTATGGACAAAAATAATCTAAGTGTTTAAAGACTATACTTTTGTACATTCAGCTTACCACAACTACTAACTGGCCAACTATATATACAATTTAGATTTTAGCTTTAATTTCTAAAATCAAACAATAATTCAAAAAGTAAGTTCAGAACTACCTTTCTCAAATTGGGAACAGTAGATACAAGCCATGAGTTTTGATGAAGATTTAAAAGGACTGTATTTTCATTTTGATAACATGTTTTTAAAGTATACTCTGGGACATCTGGCTAACGACCTAATATCCAAAATCAATGATATGCGTATTAGGGCAGGCTAAAGAGGCACAAAAGGGACATATAAGGTAAATGACCTAAGCCAAATGAAAACCAAACCACTTAACCTGTTACTTAATGAGAAAAGCTCAGCAGTGCTCAAGCACAGAAGAGCAGTGTAGGAATTGAGTCATCATAGGATAAATAATACATAGAAAACTGCACACCTGTGTCGAACACTGGCATATTCACTACACAAAGAAAGACTTGGTTTCAAAACCCACCTATCACCCTAAGTTTAATTTGCTTTGTTGGTTTTATATTTTACTTATATATTTACTTTTGAGTTTTATTTTATTTTGTTTTTGGAACTGGTGAGTGAACATAGGGGCATTTTACTACTGAGTTACATCAAAAGCCCCTTTTTAAATTTTTTTTAATTTTGTGACAGGGCCTCACTAAGTTACTGAGGTTGGCCTTGAACTTGTGATCCTCCCCAGCATCAATTACCCAACTTACTTTTATTTTATACATAGTTATATTTATTAATAAAATAATTTGGGATTCACAATTTTTTTTTACCTTAAAAGAGAATCATATATTATTCATGCTTAAGATTAACACATGGTAGAAAAAAAAAAACAGAAGATTCATATCAGAAAAACCCATTTTCAAATCTTGGCTCTCCTAGTTACTTATTATATACTCCCACACAATATCTCTGAGACTCAGTTTACTTACATGGTCACCTGGAAGACAGTTACAAAGTATATTATAACTCAAAGTTTTTTTCCTGTTTCTCTAAATTTGCTTTTCTTTCTGGTTTCTTTCTTTTTTTTTAGTTCGTTCAAAAGTCTATCAAGCAGCTGGAGAGGTGGCTCCGCAGAATGTTTACCTGGCACGCATGAGGACCCAATTCGAACCCCAGTACCACAAGTGTTGGAAAAACAAAAACCAGATGAAAAAATAAATTAAAATTCACTATTTCTTTCTCTCTTCAGAAAAAAAAAAGTTATCAAACACCAGGGCTTAAGATCTCATCATCTGACATCCATCTACAAAAATATTAATGTCATAGGTCATGCAGACTACACCTTCACAATGGCCCCATCCCCCTGCAAGCAACAGTAGCCAAACCTTCAAAGTTTGGAGCCTATTGTGGTATTTTTCCATCTTTGCTCTCCTACAATATATTCTACATAAAAGCTACTGGACTTATCTCCCTAGGTGTATTTCTGAGGGTGTTACTCCCTACTCAAAAATTTTCTATAACTCTCAAAGCCTTTTCCACTTAGGCTCCACTCAGCCTATCCTTCAACTATATCTGAAATTTTTTTTTCCTAGTGCTGGGGAATCAAACCCAGAGAGCTTCGATCATGCTAGGTAAATGCTATACCACTAGGCTATATCCCCAGCCCTCTAATTATTCTTAAGCTAAAAGTTCCCTGAGGCAATGGTATTGAGGTTATTTTAATCCCCTATCCCTAGCATACTATATGTATGACCCATTATAGATATACCATACAGGTTCAGTATCCCTTATTTAAAATGCTTGGGACCATAAGTGTTTCAGTCTTCAAAGTCATTCAGATTTTGGAATATTTAGACTTTACAGGTTGAGCATCCCTACTCCAAAAATCCAAAATGTGCCAGGCGTGGTGGTGCATGTGGTTATCCCAACAACTTGGGAGGCTGAAGCAGAAAGATCATAAATTCAAAACCAGATTCAACAACTGAGCAAGACCCTGTCTCAAAATTTTAAAAAATAAATAAATAAAATAAAAAGAGCTAGGTGTGTAGAGGTAGAGGGTCCTTGTCAATGCCCAATAACATCTCCCCCAACTCCCTTTCACATCTCCTGCAAAATCCAAATGCTCCAAAATCTGAAACTTTCTGAGAGAAGAATTTTGGAGCATTTTGCATTTCAGATTTTACAGATTAGGAATGTTCAACATGCAATAATCTTCTAAGAAAACAAACAAAAATGGACACCACACTACCTCCAGAAGCAAAATTCTTCCTTCATTCCTTTCTAAATACACTTTTAATTATTCATAGACAATTGTTTGTTCCTACCATAATCATCTGAAAAATGGTCTTTAAAGAGAATCACAAAGAATCACAAAAAGGGGCTGGAGCAGTGGCTCAGCGGTTTCGGCCTGGCAAGCACAAGGACCCGCGTTCAAACTCCAGCACCATGTACACAACTAAGTGTTGGAGCAACTAAGGCTTAATGAAAACTAAATAAAGTTGTTTAAAAAAAAAAATCACAGAGACATTAATCTGTGTAATTAAAAGAAAACCAATGAAAAAGCATCTTAATCTCCCTATTTTTAAAATTTTTAGTCTTACTAATAAGTAACTAAATTGGTATAGACCAAATAATGACAACATAAAAGCTATAATTTAGAGAAACAAACTGAATTCCTACTGGATAACACATGACCTTAAATTACTTTTTAAAATTAATAACAATCATTAAATCTTCTTAAGTACCTCTCAGGTATTCTCTCTAAAAAAGTTTTTGGTCCCTCATTATTATTACTGTGAATGAAAGTTCAAAGTACAAACTATACATACACATTCACACAAAATATTACCCCTTTAAATAAACTATATAATGTATGCTACTGTTTGACATACATATCTTTGTAGGCAACTTGAATAAGGAAATTTACTGCTAAGCATAAACATTACTAGTGGGCATTTGTTAAATATAAACCTCTCTGTTTACTCTCATAGACTCCATATTACTAAAGCTCAGGGAAAAAGTGGGCCCCCAAATTAATGTATAAAAAGTTGATTCACATGTAACCTTTCAGTAACATTACTATTGTGCATAAGGAAACAGACTGCTTAGGGATCCAACAGCAATCTAAAACATACAAGGATCTTTAGATGACCTAAGAAAAGTCAACTATGGCCATCATAAAGTCAGTCAATTTGATTCTCCTACTCTCTAAACAAAGAGCCAAGCAGTCCAGCATTTAGAATATAACCAAAGTCTCAATTTTACCTTTACCAATAATGTATGCATAATCAGTTCTTGAATCAAGCCATCATAACTCTACTTCTTAACAATAAAGGTAAAAAGCATAATCAAAAGAGCTCCCAGAGTTGTTTTCACTTGGATTATAAAACCTATTGTAATATCTTCCATAAATTCATAAGATTGGATGGGAGAGGGAAAGAACTTCCCTGAAAAACATGGGTATAAAACATGACTGACAGTATCTCAATTATTTGCCAATTATCTGGGGCAAAGGGGTTATTCTATGTATGACAGAGTCATAAAAAAAAAAAAACATTTTGATGGCTACAAAACTGGTCCATGCTCAAGAAATGTGAGCATCCACACGCCAACAAGTTACAGACCATGATCTGAGACAGACTCAAACGTAGAAGAAAATCCTCTGCCTCCCCAACGAAACATACAACCCAGTAAACTGCTCAACACCATCAAACAACACCCGCCACAATGGGTATTTTAAATATCATATCGGGAAATCACGGGCAGTACTAGCGGTTTCCCTAGGCCTCGGCAGCAGCCTTAGGTGCAAGAGCAAACTCGAGCCCTCTTAACACTCAAAGAATAACGTTGATGTCATGACAAGGCTACTGATTCTTCGCACTCCGGACAAGTCATCCCTGGATCACAACGCAATTCCTCTCTCGCCATCCGCACCCCCCAAAGGAGACCTCTAGACAGAGACTCACTCGGGTACCCCCTCCTCTACCTCCAGCGGCTGCCGCTTTCTCCTCCCTCGGGCTCCGAGGTGGGGGCTCCAGAAGGTCCCGGGCAATTCCGAACCCGGGCGCTGCTTGTTTTGCCTGTGCACTGGAGCTCTGCCCAGACGATTCCTTTCCCAGTTTGCCTCCAAGTGGAGCGCCACAGGGTACCGGGGCGCCGAGGAGGGAGCCCGGGTGGCGACGTCGCCGCCGCCGCCGCCTCTGGTATGTCAGGGGCCGGGATTGTATTTCGAAAGATCCGCCATTTTCACCTCGTCATCACCATCACAGCTCAGCAGCTTCCCCGACAGCCGAGCCCCGGCCGCCGCCGCCGCCGCCGCCGCCAGTCACCTCCCCCTTCCTCCTCCTCCCCGCCCCGGCCCGCCCTCCCGAGCCGCGCACACCCACATATCCGGGGAAACCTCCCGCCGGCCCCGCCAACCTTCAAACGCGCATGGGAGATGCAAGTGCTCACAGGCTATGCTAAGCCGTGCAGGACCTTTCACCCCAGAACCAAACACCGGCTCCCCTGGCCCGGCGGCAACGCCAAAGAAAGTCTAGGTACCTGCGGGGTCCCAAATCCGGCATATATTTTCTTGGAAAAGCAAAAGCTATGCAGAAGGTGGAAGGACAATGAAAAACCCAAACTCTTTCCTTTTCAGAAAAGCACTTGAAAGAGATGGTAGAATGCGTTTCACTCGCTGTGTCCGTTTCAAACGCTAAAAACACTAACAGGACCTTATTTAATGTCACTTACCAACTCTGACATTTTGTCCTGCCCGCGGAGCTACTTTGACCAGGATGAGTTAAATCCACATGCATGTCTGACCTGACACCTTCGTAAATTACAGGCATTGATCCCCAAGCAGATACAATGGACAAACCCTTTAATTTTAAAGCACAGAGTTCTGAACTACTGTCATTTCCACTTAATTTTATTTGATCCTTTCAGTTCGTTAACACTGTGACTTCCAATTTGTCATTGGTTTAGGATGTCAAAGAGCCACTTGATTTAAAATGTATTGATCCATCTATGGAAACATTCATGATCAGCTGCTAAAACACTGAAAATATAGCAAAGCTAAAATTGTTGACCAAATATTTTAGAATCTGTCACCAAATTAAAAACCATTTGCCACTGATGTATTTGTTCAATATAGTGAAAATATGCAGATTGCATTAGAACAGGAAAAACCCAGAATTACCTATCCACCCCTACCAGCTTCTCTCATCATTGTTTGAAAGTAACTAAAGGAGAACACGGATTTTTTTAATCATCTAAGAAATAAAGAAGCATAAGTTTCAAGGCTCCTGCTGTGTCCAGCATCTAAAAAATTAGCTATCTTTGCTAATTTCAGAAAGATTTAATAATCACCCATTTCAAAAGCTGAATTCTATACCATTCAACTACAACATAAGAGCTAAATAAAAGATCTACTTGAAATGAGCAAACTGAATTTCAAGATTGCGAATAGGTTTTTAAAAAGTTAGTCTAAGAGTAAGGTAGAAGTTGAAAACCCCAATTCATCTCCCTAGTTTGTTTGAATGACAACTCCACATAAAAGTTAGTATGGCTCAGGCTTAAACAAGTGCTATTTACCAGTCACTCCAAGCAGCGTTTTTATTGGCAGCCGGCTAGACGCTCAGAGTGTAAGGTGGTCCCAATTTCCTCATCTTTAAACTTAATCTCCCCACCGTCAGTCCCGTCCACCCGCACTCTGTTGGTTGTTTACCGTTGCTTGGCCAAGCTAAGTCCCAGCCCGCTCCCCTCCCCGTGCACCTCGGGAACATTATGACATTAGGCTGGTGGGCTTCGCGAGGAAAACGGACACATACCAAGAAGAGCTCATACAAAGGGGCGCAGGAAGAACGCGGCGGAGGGCAGCAGCGAAAGGAGGGGCTGGTACAAGTGACACAGCAGCAAAACCGGTTTCCAGAAACCCAAGGCCGACACGGTCGGCTTCTCTGGCCGAGCGTGCCCACAGACATGGGAACCCTTCCTCCAGTCCTATGGGCAGGCGGCCCGCAGAGGGCTGGCGCAGCCGAGTGACAGCGCCCTCCCGGTGCCGGCGGGAAGGGGCCGAGCTCCGAAGATTCACCGCCCCTGCGGCCCGGGAATGAGGCGTGGCGGCCCCCGCCAGCAGGTTCCCGCTCCCGGCACGGCCCACTGGCCCAAGATCCCAAAGGGAGCGGTCCGGCGCTCTCCGCCGGCGCGGCTACACTCTGCGGGGGCCGGCGCCCCTTCCCGCCCGCCCATAAGCCTCCATCTCCGGAGCTGACACTCACCAAAACCGGCGGCGCCGCCGCCTCCTTCTAGCGCGCCGCTCCCCGGGCTCCCAGCAGCCGCGGCGGCGGCGGCGCCTCCGAGACACAGACCCGGGTTTGTTCAAAATCACGCGCCCAGCGCCATTCCACCGCTGCATCCCATAATACGCTGGGCCCTCCCCGCCCGCGCGTCCCTCTCCGCCCGCCCCTCCACTCCGCCCGCCCCGCCCCACCCCTTCCGCGGCGCCTTGCCCCTCCCCTTGGCAACCCGAGCTCGCGTCATTCCGCAAGGCTCCGTGAGTACGCTCCCGCTCCACGTGACGCGGAGCGGGCGCTCTGTCAAAGCTTTTGCCCGGAATGTACCATAGGACTGAGGCTGGCGGGGGGAGACCAGGTTCCCGCCTGCAGTTGGAAGAGGTTGTCTCTGCGGCGGTCTAGCTTTCCTTGTTAGGAAATCTATGCTGTAGGTGCGATTTCTAGCATCCTCACGCTTTTTGAGGTTCTCAGGTGAAGAAGTGATCAGTATGCACAAATACAAAATCTCTTCGATTTGTAGACAGATTTTGCAAGGGTCACTAAAAAGATCTTGGGAGAACACACGGTTAAAACTTATTTTGAAAGAGTCTTTTGCTCTTTCTGCAATACAGTATTCACCTAAAACTAACAAACAAAATTCTTTGTAGTCACCTTTTCCTACTTTAATTCTTCCCGCTATTTACAACAAATGTGGAGTCAGACAAAAAGACACTGAGATTATTCAGTTAACAATTGTTTGTGAGAAAAGAACTTAGCAGATAAAACAATTGTAAAATATAGAAGAGTGTAAATGTAAAACATTGTGGTACAGTCTATAATTGCTAATGGAGTACCCAAGAACATACAGGTCAACGTGAGAGACGAGCTGGAAACCACAGGAGATGGTGAGACATTGAAATGGAAGCAGCAATCACTTTAGAATCAAGCAGTCCCGCTATAAATCCCAGGACCTCCACTTATTAGTGTATAAAGTTTAAATTTCTTTTCCCATCTACAAAATAAAAGTGCAACTTCTCAGGATTCTGAAGCTTAAATAAAATGACAGGTGTCAAATACAGTTTCTGCCTCTCATGTTAGTTCAATTGGACCGTACCATTCCTCCCTGCCTTTATAAACTCAGTGGTTAAGATTTAGTAACAGCAAGTGGCATGAAATTGCCAAAATCTTGAACGTGGGAAAGACTGTAACATATGTAAGGAAAAGAGTCAGTGTAATGACATACACAGGTTTTGTTGGGGAGCAGTAGTGTGACCCCAGTTTATCAGGAGCCTTGAGAGAGAAAGTGAGAAATCCTCATGGTGATTCTGTGGAATACCTCTGGAATGAAGACAGCACCCAAACTACACTTGAATTTTGGTGGGACAAAATCCCCGAAAAGGGAGGAAAAAAATCCCAGTTTATTTTATAAGGCAGCATAATTTTTTTCTTTTCCTCCTTCTTTTGTAGTACTGGGAGAGTAATGCAAAGTGCTGTATTACTGAGTTGCATCTCAGACCTTTTTTTTAATTTTTTTTTTTTACAGGGCTGAGGACCAAATTCGGGGCCTTGCGCATCCTAGGCAAGCGCTCTGCCACTGAGCTAAATCCCCAACCCATCAGACTTATTTTTTTTTTTTTAGACAGGGCCTCACTAAATTGCTGAGACTGGGCTTGAACTTGCAATTCTCCTGCCTCGGCATCCCCACTCACTAGGATTATAGGTGTCTGACAGCTGAAGGGGCCTAGGCTGGCATAATTGTGATACCAAAATTAAAGACAGTACCAAAAAAAAGTACAGAGGAACTCTTTTATGATTTCATTGAAGACAAAATTGAGTATTAAGCTGGAGCAGTGGCTTGGGCTGGAGAGGTGGCTCAGTGATTATGGTGCTTGGAAGTACATGGCATGTGCAAGTACATGGGTTCAAACCCCAGCACCCATATACACAACTAAGTGTCAGAGCAACAAAAGCCATGTGAAACCTCAATAAAAATTGATTCTGTCTCTCTGTCTCTCCCTCTCACTGTCCTCCTCTTAAAAAAAAAGAGAAAAATAAGTGATATACTCTAGAGATTCATTGTATAGCATTCAACAACTATTCTGAATTTTAAAAATTCTTAGTAAAGGGGCTGGAGCAATAGCTCAGCAGTTACGGTACTTGCCCGGCATGTGCGAATACATGGGTTCAAACCCCAGCAACTAAGTACATAACTAAGTGTCAGAGCAACAAAAGCCATGTGAAAAACTAAATAAAAAATTGATTCTCTCTCTCTCTCTCTCTCTCTCTCTCTCACTATCCTTCTTTCTTAAAAAAATTTTTAGTAAAGTAGGAATAAAAAAATGTTTGCTTACTTGAATCAAGCTAATCATCATTATGCATTACAACGAAATGGTAGAGGTATTCCCCATTCCCACTGCCCCCACTTTTTTGTTAGAAACTGACAAAAAAAAGGTAGAGATATAGCAGCTATTATTTTATGTTTTTCAGTGTTGACCAAGCTATGTGCAATTAAATAAGAAAAAAGAACATATAAATACTGGAAAGAAGAGACTAAACAGTTCTAACAAAAAATAATCATAAAGAATTCAGGTTAATTGCTTGGCCTCTGGAGCCAAATTGTCAGGGCCCACATCTTGGCCCTGCAGTTGAATAGCGGTGAGTACTTGAGCAAGTTACTTTCCCTTTCTGTCTCAGTGACCTCATCTGTAAATTGGGAATAGTGCTTACATCATAAGGTGTTTGTGAAGATTAGGAGGTGATAATAATATGTGTAAAACACAAGAATACTCAGTATGTTGTAAGAACTCACTGGTTGAAACCAACACAATCTAAAACAAAATCCAATGTAATAAAATCTAGTCTAGGCCAAGCACAGTGGCAGACATTTGTAATCGCAGAGATTCATCAGGCTGAGACAAGGAGGATCACAATCTTAAGACCAGTGTGGGCAATTTAGTAACACCCTGTCTCACAATAAAACATAAAAAGTGCTAGGGATATATAGTTCAATGGTAGAGCAGCTTGGGTTCAATGCCCAGTACCAAAAATAAATCAATAAGCTAACCTTTTTTCTTTCAAAGAAAGCATTTTAGTTTCTAAAATCCTCTGCTATTCAAACATCTGAATTTCAGAAGAGAATCTGTTTTTTTTTTACATTTGCATGATGGCTTTTCCAAATGAACAAAAAACTAAAAATATTCAGCAAATATTTGTTGATCATCTACCATGCCCCAAGTACTGTGTAAGACATTAGAAATACAGTGGTGAACAAAACTAAGCCGTTCCATCCAGTGAATACTCTGCAGCAGTGGAACTGTCCTGCCCACCACTGATATGGTAGCCACTAGCCGTGTGTGGAGGATACTGGGGATTGAACCCAGGAGTGCTCTACTACTGAGCTACCCTCCAACCCTTTGTAGTGTGCCTTTTGTAAAACTCTAGCTGCCTGTAAGATTTTTCTGCTTAACTTTGGCTTTGGTTCTCAACAGTTTGAATATTATGTGTCTATGTGTCTAGGAGTACTTCATCCTTCTAAGGGTTTTCTGAAATTCCTTGGATGTATTGTCTGATAACTTTCATAATTTTTGGAAAATTTTTGTTATTTTCTCATCAAATCTTTTTTTCCTGCTTTATTGTTTCTCTCTTCTACATGGACTATTCAACGGTTTGAGGGTTCCCCAAAGGTCCATTGTGATTAAAGTTTGGTACCCACGAGGTTATATTGGAGGTGGTGGAAACTTTGGGACATGTGACCTTGTGAGAGATTCTTAGGTCACTGCTGATATGAGGTAGTATATACGCAACACCTCATCTCTTTAAAAATAAATAAATAGGGGCTGGAGCGGTGGCTCAGCGGTTTCGACGCTTGCCTGGCAAGCATGAGGACCCAGGTTCAAACCCCAGCACCACGTACACAACTAAGTATTGGAACAACGAAGGCCATGTGAAAAACTAAATAAAGTTGTTTCTCTCTTTCTCTGTCTCTCTCACTGTCCCTCTCTCTTAAAAAAAAAATAGATAAATAAATAAATAATAGAAGAAAGTCTAACCCCTCCCATCTTCTTTCTGCTTCCTGACTTGTGATGTGAGCACTCCTTCTGACACATACTCTGGGCATTGCCATTTGCTATGCGGTCCCCACCAGAAGTAAGCCAATACAGGTGCCATGTCTTTAAGCCTCCAAAACTGTGAGCTACAATAAACCTTTTATCTTTATAAAATTAACTCCCCCAGGTATTTCATTGCGGTGACGATGTTGACTAATGCAGGTTCCAGTTCCGTCTATGTTGGATCATTTTGTTCCACAACTCTTGAATGCTTTCTGCTGCTCTGATGCTTTATTCCTCTCCATCTTTGGTTCTTTGTTTGGGTTCTATCTATTGACCTATCTAGAAGTTCCCTGATTCTTTACTTGGTTGTGTTAAGTCTACTCATAAATTCATTAAAAATATTCATCTCTGATGATGTGTCTTTGTTTTTGGCATCTTTTTAAATTCTCCTTTTGTTTTTATCTCTCTTTTGTTCACTCTTGTTATCTACTTTTTCTTTGAGACATTAACATATTAATCATAGTTTTCTTAAATTCCCTGATAGTTCTGACCCTTTCAGATTTGGGGGCGGGTACTGGTGATTGAAACCTGGGGTGCTTTACCACTGAGCTATATCCCCAGTCCTTTTTATTTTTTATTTTGAGTTGTCAAGAGTCTTGCTAAATTGCTGGGACTGCCCTCGAACTTGCAATCCTCCTGCCTCAGTCTCCCGGGTAGCTGGGAATACAGGCATGGGCCACCATGCCAGACTGCATTGCTTCGTCACTTGATAGTGTTGTGTGGGGGCAGAGGAAGGTTAGCGTATTTCATTACTGACTGAATGCTGGACCTCATGTGTGCATACAAGAGACTGACGTAAATGTTATTTACATTTGGAAGTGGGTATGCATTTCTGCCACGCTATTACTGCAAAAGGTTGAGTTTTAGTCAGGAGTTGAGCTTGGCTTGGGTTTTGTTGTTACTATGGTTACCTTATGTGAACCATCATTTCAAAATTCCTTTAGTTATTTTGTACTTAGGGTGAAGCTGTTTTTTTTTTTTTTTAAGAGATAGAGGGGCAGTGAGAAACAGAGAGAATCAACTTTATTTAGTTTTTCACATGGCTTTCACTGCTCCAACACTTCATTGTGTACTTGGTGTTGGAGTTTGAACTCGCGTCCTTGCGCATGCAAGGCAAGTGCCGTAATGCTGAGCCACCGCTCCAGCCTCTGGGGTTGTTGTTGTTGTTGTTTTGTTTTGTTTGTTTTTCTCAATACTGCTCTTCCTTTCAGCTTTAAGTTTTCTTTGCTCTGGGACTCACAGAGGGTGTCTCTCCAAGCTCACACTCTTTTCCCCCCAGTAAAGCTTGTTACTTGGTGCTTACTAAACTGGTTGGGGTAGGAGGGAGTACTGGCGGGGTGTGGGGACAACACAGCTTTTCTGTAGTCCTGTTCCAGCTTCAGTCTCCGGTAGGTTCTGTGTCCCTGGGCCTTGGATGGGGCTTTCTCTATGGTACTGACCCTGCTCCAGGAAGTGGTCTTTAATGGTGTGGGTCCAAGACAGTTTCCAGTCCCTTTCCCAGGGGTAGGTTTTTTTCCCTTTTCCTTTTCTGCCAGTTGCAATGGGTTTCCACCTATCCCTTGGGGAACAACAGGAGTTTCTGCTTCTCCTCATCAATAAATAAGTCTTGTTCCTTATGGAATTGGGGTCTGGGCTGTTGACTGTCTTTCATGCAATACCAGCCAGTACTCCTCCACCAGGTCTGTAACCCTCTGTCCAGAACATTTTCCTCTTGCCATCCACCCTGCCCCTAATCTTTGTCCTGGGTGTCCAGGGGAGGTTTACAGAGAAAAGCCTGTGAGTGGATGTAAATTTCCCTATGATTGTGGCTCCCTTGGTGTTCTGATTTAGTAGCAAGCATACCAGCACAAACTTAGTCTTTAGCAATTTATTTAATAATTTGGTTGATTTCTCCTTACCTGTTTGTGTGGCTTCCCCATGTCCTCTCTCATGCTCTACCACAGATTAGCCATTGCTTGCATCACATCTCTTTAGGGGCACCGATCTTTCTTTAGGTTCCATGCCAGCTGATTGCCCAAATTAAAAGGGATCTCAAAAGTTATGATGTCATAGATTATCTAGTTTATCGTTGTAGCGGGAGCAATGCTCTTTCTAGCTTGTTGTGCCTAGACAGAAACAGGAAGAACTCTAGGTGTTATTTTATTAGAAGGCTTTGAGGATCTCTATTGTTGTACTACAGTGCACAATGTTCATTTGTTTATACCCAGGACAGCTCATCTTCCTCTCTTAAATCACCTTTTCCTACTTGCCCTTCTGGCTCTTGGAGCTCTTGGTTTATATCCCAAGTTTTACTATCTGCTTCTAGTTGTTCCCAGAGTTGATGGCAAATCTGGAACATCTTTTCCAGCTTCCACCATTAATTCCTACTCAACCCTGGAGTTGTGTGCTCTTGATTTAGTAGCAAATCCAGAGAAGGGAGATTTAGATAGAAACATCAAATTTAGTGATGTGGGGAATTTCTGGGTCTCATATTCTCATATATTTATTCAACATACATTTTTCTTTCTCCTTTTTTTTGGCAGTACTGGGCATTGAGCCCAGGGGTACTCAACCACTCATCTCTTATTTAAATTTTTTTCTAATCAATTTTGAAACAGGGTCTTGCTAAGTTATCAAGCCTGGCCTTGAACTTGTTATCCTCCTTCCTCAGCCTCCTGAGTCACTGGGATTACAGGTCTGTGCTACCAATCTAACTATATATATATATAATATCAAAAAACAGAAAACCCAGAACACAATGGATTGAGGAATCAGTGTAACATATGAAGATCAATGGACCTCCAAGTAGGGTGGTACCTAATTAATTCTTTCATTCTCCTTTTATCTTTTACTCCTTGCTTTTGTCCTTCTTGCTCTTTTTTCTCTTTCTTTCTTTCTTTCTTTTTCTTTTCTTTTTTCTTTTTTTTTGTGCAAAATCCAAGGCCTTGCACAGGCTAGGCAAGTGCTCTACCACTGAGCTACACCCCCAGGCAAACCGTTAACTTTTTGTCTTTTTGAACCAGGGGCTATACCCAGGGATGCTTAAACCACTGAGCCATATCCTCAGCCCTTTTTATATTTTATTTTGAGATAGGTTCTCACTAAGTTACTTAGGGCCTCACTAAGTTGCTGAGGTTGGCTTTGAACTTGCAATCCTCCTGCCTCAGCCTCCTAAATTGCCACTATGCCCAGCCCAATTATTAAGTTTTTTTGTTGTTATTGTTTGTTTTGAGAGGGACAGTGAGAGAGAGGGAAAGAGAATTTTTATTTAGTTTCTCATGTGGCTTTTGTTGCTCCAACACTTCATTGTGTGTGTGGTGCTGGAGTTCGAACCCATGTCCTCGCCCCTACCAAGCAAGTACCGTTAACTGCTGAGCCACCGCTCCAATCCCCCAACAATTAACTTTAGAAGCTGAGATTCAGAGAAGGTAGTTCCAGGTACCTCAACAAGGAATTGACAACTGCCATCGGACAGTAAGTACTATGATTCCCACTACCCCTGACATTGTCACTTAATGTACTCCTGCGGCTGGATTGGAACGCTAACAAATGGGCAACGGAAATGGAAGTATACCTTAGGGGACCCAGCAGCCACAAGGAAGAACTGGTAAAACATTGAGAACAAGTGGCTTCTAATAAAATAAAACCATAAATAAATATGTAAATACATAAATATAAGTTCTCAAGACTAAACTTGATAAACACGCACCAGAGTTTGGAACAAAAAGCATAATTTTGTTCCCCTTTCAAATTGAGATTTGATATTCTAGGAAATGCACAGGTCTTAAGTGCTTCATTTATTGAAAACCTCCATAAACATATAGAACATTTCTACCACCTCCTGCCATTTCCCAATAAATTGTTTCCCACTGTCCCCTTCCCAGGCACTTTTCAATATTATGCCACCATAAATTCCTTTTACCTGATTTAGAACTTCACGGAGACAGACCCTGTTGTATAAATTTTTAACGCACCTGGCTTCTTTCATTCAGTATAAAGTTTTTGAGATTCATTCATATTGTTGTATGTGTCTACAATTCTTTCCTTTTAAATGTTGAGTAGTATTCTATTGAGTGAATGTACCAAATGTTATTTATTTGCTTTCCTAACAGTAGACATTTGGGTTTTTTTTTCCACTTGAGGGTATCATAAATAAAACAGCTGTAATATCTCTAGTCAAGTGTACTCATGAAAAACAAGATTTCTAAAACAACATTTCATAGATACATTTGAAGGAGAATTATTAAATCTTGCTAAGTGGGTTGAGTGGTAAAAAAAAGATACCTCAAAACACAAAGCAAACATATGAAGAGGTAAAAATTATGGTGAAAATGACAAGTCACTCAGAAGGTGGATCCAAGAGACCTAACATTATCTAGAGTTCCAGAAGGACAAAAGGAGCAGACAACAGAGAGGTAATAATTAAACAAATAATCATAGAGAACTTCCCTGTCCTAGGACAGACTTTCATTTGCAGATGAAAGTGACCTTTGAGTTCCTGGTAGGGTCAATGAGAAAAGACACAGCTATGCATATTCTAGGTTGGTTAATTAATTGGTACTGGGACTGAATCCAGAGGTGCTTTACCACTGAGCTACTACATCCTCAGTCCTTTTTTATTTTTTACTTTGAGACATGGTCTTGATTAGTTGCTGAGGGTCTTCCTAAATTGCTCAGGCTGCCTCAAACTTCTGATCCTCCTGTGTCAGTCTCCTGAGTCACTGGGATTACAGATGGGTGCCGCTGTACCCAGAGGCAAACTTCCATGAAGGGAAGATTTTTTTTTTTGGATGAGTAAATATATTTTAATTAACATGACAAATTGTATTCATTTGTGCTGAGTTAGTTGAAAAACAGTTACCTTGTTTCGTTGATGATTATTGAGTATAGTGTTTTCTATCATTTTTTCACAGAACTGATGATATTTTGTAGATAAAAGAAAGAAACCTGAGGGGAAGCTTTAAGGTCTCCAGCTTTGTGTGTGGTAATAAGGATTTTATATTTTTTTCAGGGATAATTATTTTTATTAGTTCAACATAGACTTACATATTGGAGGGAATTGTTGTTACATAATCATGCATACATGGATATTGACATAGTGAGAAAGTAAGTTGAGGTCGATCCTGGATCAGGATCTACCACCCTTCATCCATTCCCGAGCTCATGTCGCCTCTGTAATTCCACCATACTATAGTTTGAAATGAACATATACACGTACAACAATTGTTGACATTTCTGAGGTTCTCTGACTGTCTGTGTATAGCTAGGCTTCTAATGGGGGTTGAGGATTCCCCATTGTATTAATAACCCCCCTTATCCTTCCCTCCCCTCCCTGCCCCCCTCCCTCCTCCTAGGTATGATTCACCCAGCTTATGTGGAGTTTCAACTGTGGTGAGTTTATTACTTTAACTCAGCTGACTATCATCCGGTCATAGGTTTTACACTGGCTTCCACATATGAGAGAAAACATTTGGATCTTAAGTCTCAGAGTTTGGGATATTTCACTCAGCATAATTTTTTCCGTTTCCATCCATTTGGCTGCAAATGCCATGATATCATTCTCTCTAATGGTGGAGTAGAACTCCATTGTGTATATATACCACAATTTATGAATCCTGAAGGGAAGATTTTTAAAAGTTTTCTTTTTAGTTGTAAGTAAACAGAACAGCTCTATTTTATGTATTTATTTTTATGTGGTGCTAAGGAGCGAATCCAGAGCCTCACATGTGTGAGGCAAGTGCTCTGCCACTGAGCTACAGCCCCAACCCAAGAGAAGATCTTTATAGGTAGAAAAAAACAGTTATTTCTAAGAGGACAGAAGGAGGAGGAGGAGGAGAAAGGAGAGGTAAAGGCAGAGGGGAGACGAAAGAGAGAAAGAGACATACTGATGGAAGGGTGTAGAAATCATTGGTATTAGGCTTCTCATCTGAAATCTTAGAAGCTAGAAAACTGTGGAGTAACATTCACAGGTCACTGAGAGAACGGGATGACAGCTCAGTCTAAATTCCATTCAACTATTACAGTGATTGATACTTGTGAATGTGCAAATACGATACCCATCTGTAGCTTTTAAGGGATCACTTAAGAGTGAATGCTACCAAACAATAAAATGGTGAGAACACAGACCTCGTATCAAGATAGGGAAGATGCAGAGAAGAGGAATTTGTGGTGAGTAATTTACTTTGAATTTATATAGCAGTGTAAGTAAACAATTACAACATAAGTGGAAATTATAACACAAGTGGTAAATTAAGGATTCCTAAAATAGAAGAGGCTTGCTGAAAAGAAAAATCTGCTGGACTAAAAAAGTACCACCCTATCTGAAACCTACGAATCAGATAGGGGTGGAGAGGGCAAAAAGTCAATGTTTTAAAGGTCTCAACTGGGAGTAAAGGACATAAAAATAAGCATATTCTAAGATTTTAATTTTTTAATTTTTTTTTTGTACCAGGGATTGGACTCAGGGGCACTTAACCACTGAGCTAAATCCTCAGCTCCTTTTATTTTTTGAGACAGGGTCTCACACTAAGTTGCTTAGGGCCTTGCTAAATTGCTAAGGCTGGTTTTCAACTTGTGATCCTCCTGCCTCAGCCCCCAGAAGAGCCTCTGATATTACAGGTATGTGTAACCACACCCAGCAGTACCCACCATGTAACAAATGTTCAACAAATAACTTCCAGGAAAACATAATAGGAGGTAAGGAAAGAGGGAAAGGAGTGAAGTAGGTCAGTCAGGCTACTAAAGTTTTGGATGAAATTAAGGCTTGAGGTAGAACAGTGGTTGTGATTAAGGCATGCACAACCACGCCTAAGACTTTTCATTTATTGAAGTACAAAAGATACAGCAGGGGACTGGGGATACAGCTAAGTGGTAAAGTGCTTGACTAGTATGCATGAGGC
Organism: Aplodontia rufa; assembly: GCA_004027875.1. Lineage (NCBI taxonomy): Eukaryota > Metazoa > Chordata > Mammalia > Rodentia > Aplodontiidae > Aplodontia > Aplodontia rufa. Next base: position 19,599 of record PVKS010003609.1, read on the forward strand.
CCTGTGTTCCTTCCCCAACATGGGGCAGGGGATGGGCTAGATACTATAAAGGAGGAAACAATTGAAAACTTGTTCTCATTGAATATTAGAGAAAAAGTGTTTGAGAGTGAATGTCGGAAAAGGGATGGTGATCACTAGTTCAACTGAAACAACAATACAATTTCAAAAAGCATCAATAGGGGCTTGAGTGGTGGCTCAGTGGTTACGTGCTTGCCTGGCATGTGTGAGGACCCAGATTCAAACCCTAGCACCATGTACACAAGTAAGTGTCAGAGCAATGAAAGCCACATGAAAAAACTAAATAAATTTGATTCTTTCTTTCCCTCATTGTCCCTTTTTTTTAAAATTAATAAAAAATAAAAAGGGCTGGGATATGATGCAATGGTTAAGCACCCTTGGTTTCAATCTCTGGTACCAAAGGTGGGGAAAAGGCATTAAAATACTTTTCACACTTGTTAAATTGATAAGAAAATATACAGGATCAGAAAAAAACAGCATAATAAGAATGACAAGCATTCAGAATTAGTGACAGAGCCCAGGAAAGAATTTTAAATACCACTTTAGAATTAAAGACTAAAGAGTAAATAAGCAAAATAGATACTACCTTAAAAGAAATATAGTGAAAAAGAGAAAAATTTTAAAAATAAAAAAGATGCTAAAAGAAACAAAAAGGTTTTAGAGAAAGGTGACTGATATTAAAGACAGGCAAAAGAAGATCTAACATGTTAAATATACACAAAATAGTTGTTTCTGAAGAAAGAAGCCAAAGGAATAGTACAGTATGAATAATTATAACTAAAGAAAATGGTGGGAAAAAATTAAACTCCATATTCAAAGAGCACTGTGTACCTGAAAATGTTAGCCCAGCAAGCCCAACACATGGTCTTGTAAAACTACTAGACTTGAGAGGAAAAAGAAAAAGACCTAGGGCATCTAGTCAAAAAGAGTAAGCGCCTTAAAAGGGAAAGAAAATTAAACTCATGATAAGATTTTGTTTCAGCAATGCTTTATACACAAGAAAATGGAGTACCACACATAAGATTCTCAAGAAGGGGCTGGGGAAACAGCTCAGTGGTAGAGTATACTGGGCTCCATCTCCAGTACAAAACACGCAACAACAAAAGAGGATTCTCAAGAACAGTCAGCCAGTTTACTCTACAAAACCGATTTTCCAACGTAAGATTGTGGCACAATCTACTTATTTATTTAAGAAAGAAGGGACAGTGAGACAGAGAGAGAGAGATAGAGAAGCAATTTTTATTTAGTTTTTAATGTGACTTTCATTCCTGGGACACTTAGCTGTGTAAGTGATGCTGGGGTTTAAACTCGCACCCTTGCGCATGCCAGGCAAGCACCATAACTGCTGAGCCACCGCTCCGGCCCCCACAATCTATTTATTAATGTACAAAATCATATAAGAAAATGGTTTCCACCAATCCTTCCTGAGAAATTAACTCATTTCCAACAACCATGATGACTATAGAAATATTAATAAGAGAGCTGACGGTGAACAATAAATATGTATTATCTAAAATCTAAGAATAAATAAGAATTAAAAGGAAGAAAGTAGAGTTTGTGATGGCTATGTGGGCTCACAATACACCTATAGTACAATTATAAAAATTTTGAGGAAAATGGGAGGAAGAGATTCAGGAAAGTGTTACTGTTTTCAGTAATCATTTTGGAGGTATCAGTATTGTTATTCTGAGACTGTTGTGTGTATAAAGTAGATGAATAAAATGAATGCTGTGAAATACTCTTACTGTATTCCCTAAACACTTGTGAACCAGGATTTGGAATGTGGAAATAAGGATACAAGGTTGTGAAGTGAATAAACTTAAGTAAAGGGCTGGAGCGGTGGCTCAGCGGTTACAGCGCTTGCCCTGCATGCGCAAGCACACGAGTTCAAACCCCAGCACCACGTACACAACTAAGTCTCAGAGCAATGAAGGCCACGTGGAAAACTAAATAAAAATTGTTTCTCCCTTTCACTCTCTGTCTCTCTCGTTATCCCTCTCTTTTAAAAAAAAAAGAATTTAAATAAAGCTACCTAAATTGGGAGGACTGGGAATATCAGTAGGAACGCTTGAGTTATTTTGTCCTTAAAATATGTACATGTTTCCTAGTTATATCCTATGAAAAGATCCCAAAATGAATAATAACAATGAGAATCCTAGCATTTAAATTGTCACCAATGACTATCATTCCACAATTAAAGAAACAAGGGCTTCTTAAGAAGTGACTCTAGGCTGGGAAACACACATGATAACTCTAGAACAGATTGTCTTTCAGCACTGGCCACGTGTGGAATAAGTTTAGAGTGAGGATATCCGTGTGACAAGAACAGCATATTACAAACAATCAACTATACTTTTTTTTCTTTTATAGTGAAGCATATCTGAGCTGGGCACAGCAGACATGGAGTAATAGGTGTGCCAGGAAAGGGAGCCCAGGACGACTTCGATTGCATATTTGTAGGAAAGTTGTGAGAGGGTGAAAATCATCTACTTGATGTAACAGTAGGAGATTCCCAGACAGGGACATGACCTTATTAGACCAGAGTTTAGTTAATTCATATATCAGTGGTGTGATCATCTGCTAGATGCCCCTCAAATTTCATTGTGCAAGAATTACTAGGCAGATTTTTATTAATGTGACACTTTTGATTCAGTAGGTCTTGGCTGGGAGCTAAGGTTTTGTATGATTCAAAAAAAAGAGCTAAGATTTGTGCACTTCCTTCAGGTCAAATCAGATGTGCCTAAATAGCTTCTTACTAAGCAGCTGAAAAAGGGAGAAAGACTAGGCCTTCTAGGCAATCCAGGTTTGCTTTTCTTCACTGCTGTAAATAAAACTTAGAAATATACAGTATATCTTCAAAGCTAGGCAGGGGGAATGAGTAGTCTAGCAAGAAACATGCTTTTTATGTCAAAACATTCAATAAAATTGCTGCTTACAATAACTAGGAAGGCAGAAAACCTCCCTATCTAGATTGTAGCTCTAGGAGAAGGATCTGAAAAGAGCCAGCTTGTGTGTGTTACTGTTTTTTTGTTGCTTTCAGCAAGGTAGTAACAACACCAAATTTTAAGTCAAGTTAGAAAGGGAATAAAGTCCAGAAATTCTGGATCTTCACTCTGCGGGAAAAAAACCACTGTTTATGTACTCCTGAGTAGTAGCAGAAAAGACCCGGATTAGGAGATTCTCATAGTCCATTAAGACTTTTTGGCAACCCCCCCTCCCAAAAAATTTTTAAACCCCAAACCACAACAACAAACCCAAAAGAAAGGTAAGATTAAGCAAAATCAAATTATTAGTTATCCTTTCATTTAAGCCTTTGTTTCAGATTGTTTCAAGGCTACAACCATTAAAAAGTGGGATTAGGGGCTGGAGCGGTGGTGGCTCAGTGGTTACCGCCCTTGCCGGGCATGCGCAAGGAGTTCAAACCCCAGCACCACATACACAGCGAAGTCTCAGAGCAACAAAAGTCACGTGAAAAACTAAATAAAAAATTCTCACTTTCTCTCTCTCTTTTCCTTACTGTCCCTCTCTCTTTAAAAAAAAAAAAGTGGGTACTAAACCTGGGTGCAGTGGAACGTACCTGTAATCCCAGCGATTCTAAGTTCAAATCCAGCCTGAGCAAATAAGCAAGACCCTGTCTCAAAATAAAAAATAAAAATGGCTGGGGATGTAGCTCAGAGATAGAGCACCCTTGCATTAAAAACAAACAAACAAAAAAGAGGGCCATTAGGAATCCATTGGCTCTTCTGTTTTTGGTTCAGAGGAAGCCAAGGTGCAACTTTCTTCAGGTTGTCCCAAATTTGGGTTCATCTAATACCAGATGCCTCCACCGTGACACCTAACTTCAACCCAAGAGGGGTATCATGAGCACCTAGGTAAACTGGTGGTAAGGTTAGTGTGGTATCTGCCCTGGCCTCCAACATCAGCCCTCTGGTCTGTCCCCAAAAATGTTGGTGATGACAACCTTCCAGGCACGAAAGCAACTGGAAAATGGAAGGATTACAGTGACCATTCAGGACAGAAAGGTCCAGATTGAGGAGTTACCTTCTCCCTCTATCAGTGCCCTCAAGGAACTGCCAACAAAAAGAAAAAAAAACATTAAACACATTGGAAATATCACTTTTGATGAGACTGTCAACTTTGACAAATCAAGCACCATGTGTGTGTGTGTGGGGGGGGGTTGAACCCAGGGGTGCTCTATCACTGAACTATACCCAGCCCTTTTATTTTTTTATTTTAAGACAGAGTCTTATGGAGAGCCTTGATAAATTGTTAAAGCTGGAGTCAACTTTGAGTTCCTCCTGCCTCGGCCTCCCGAGTCACTGAGATTACCAGTGTGTACCACCTTGCCTGTAATAACACCAATCTTTAGCTAGACGACTCTCTGGAATTGTTTATGAGATCGTGGGGACTGTCCAGTTGGCTGGCAGAAATGATGACTGCAACCCTCATGGCATTATAGATGGTGTCAACGATGATGAAGTGAAATGCCCAGTTAGCTAAGAAAATATTATAATAAAGGATCTTCTGACAACAAAGGGGGAGGAAAGAGTAAAAAACATAGGAGAGACACTCCTCCCCTCTCAGGTAATGCTCTCTGCCACATTTTTTATTTAAAGAGAGGGGGATGGTTGAGGGGATCAGTTTTATTTAGTTTTTCATGTGGCATTCGTTGCTACAACACTTCATTGTGTATGTGGTGCTGGGGTTTGAAACCATGTCCTCGAATCCTTGCCCATGCAAGACAACTCCTGTAACCACTGAGCCACCTCTCCATCCCCTTTCTGCCACATTCTAACACAGCAGGAAGGTCCTCTCCAGATGTCAGTATTTTTTTTTTTAAAAAAAAGGACAGAGAGAGAGAGAGAGAGAGGGAATCAACATTAGTTTTTCATGTGACTTTCATTGCTCTGACCCTTCCTTGTGTACGTTGTGGTGCAGGGGTTTGAACCTTCGTACTTGCGCAAGCCAGGCAAGTTCCATAACTTCTGAGCCACTGCTCCGGCTCCAGATGTCAGTATCTTGATAATGATTCTCCAGCTTATGGAACTGTGAGAAATGAATTTCTTTAGAGAGGGGAGGGGAGAGAAAGAAAGAAAGAGAGAAAGAGATGAGGGGGTGAGGAGAAAGAGAGAGAAAGAATTCGTAGAGCATGGAAGCCAGGAAATAGGGCAGATTTAAAAACCACTTCCAGAAAGAACTTTGAATATCCTTACTGGTACCAAAAACTACTGGGGGGCGGGGCTGGAGCAGTGGCTCAGCAGTTAAAGCACTTGCCCGGCATGCACAAGAACCTGAGTTCGAACCCCAGCACCCCATCCATACACAACTAAATGTCAGAGAAACGAAGGCCAGATGAAAAAAATAAATAAAATTTATTCCCTTTCTCTCATTCTCTCCTCTCTCTCTTAAAAAAAATGAATTGGAAGTAAACAGTCAAAGCTTACTGAATATTCAATGGAATTATGTTAAAAACAAACACACAGAAAAGCCTGGTATACAAAGCCCTCAATTTTCAAGCCCTACTGCATTCCTAAAGAGGAAAAATACTAAACATCTAGTTAACTTGTACAATAACCACTTATCTGTGGTTCACTTTCAGTGGTTTAAATAGACTTGTGGTCAGTTGTGGTCTGAAAATGTCAAATAAAAAATTATAGTAATAAAAAATTCACAAGTTTTAAATTTTATTTAAAAATTCACAAGTTTTCAGTTTTAAATTGAGCACTGTTATGAGTAGGGTAATGAATTCTCTTTCCATTCTGTTCAGTTCTGCTGAGGAAATGAATCTTCTCTTTGTCCAGTGTATCCATTATGTATATGCTACCCTTCCATTAGCCACTTAGTGACTTTCTTGGTTATCAGACTTACTGTTGCAGCCACACAGTGCTTGTGTTTATTGATCTTTATTTTACTTAATCATGGCCCCAAAGTACAAAGGGTGGTAATATTGGCAATTCTGATATGCCAAAGAGAAGTTGTAAAGTGCTTCCTTTAAGTGAAAAGGTAAAAGTTCTCAACTGAATAAGAAACATAATCATATGCTGAGGTTGCTAAGATCTATAGTACTACCAGACATTTTGATAGAGACTGAGACCACCGTAGTATAACTTTCAATACAGAGCGCTGTTATTATTCTTCCTCTTTTTTTTTTAATACTGGAGCTTGAACCCAGGGGCACTCAGTTATGAGAGCCACATCCTCAGTCCTTTTTTATTTTTTATTTTGGGACAGGATCTCACTAAGTTGCTCATCACCTTGTTAAGTTGCTGAGGCTGGCCTTGCACTTGAGATCCTCCTGCCTCAGTTTCCTGAGCTGCTGGGATTACAGGTGTGCACCACCATGCCCAGATAACATTCTAGATGTGAATACTGTCAAGTTAAAATTACAGGAAACCATTTCTTTGAACCACACTTCTGCACTAACCCACAAAAGACCAGCCTAAGCCTAAAAAAAAAATGAGTTACTCACGATTGAGTTCCATGTCACCAAGTTGAAACTAAGCCATTTAATTGACCTTCTGAAAAATCAGGATTAGAGAGGTTTTCTCAATAGGCCAGTTTCAATTGGCATGATGATGACGTTCCCTCTGCCTTTTTTTTTTTTTTGGTGGTGTAGTGTTTGTTTCTGGTACCAGGTATTAAACCAAGGGGCACTTAATCACTGAGCCACATCCCCAACCCTTTTTATATTTTATTTTGAGATTAATTGGAATGTCAATTATTTGTGGAATGAAGTGTTGATTGATTCTCAGATAAAAAATAAAGGCAATTAAGTCAGGCATGGTGGTTCATGCCTATTAATCCCAGCTACTTGGGAAGCTGAGTCAGCAGAATCACAAGTTCAAGACCAGTTTAACCCCCCAGTATGGGGGGAGGGTAAAAGAGCCAATTAAGATCTTTAAATTGTTATGATTTTGTCTTCTGACAAAAGTGAATGGGAAATTGAACTCTCTTCCTTACAGAGGAAGGGCGAACCTTCTGTGAGGACACACAGATATTTGGGTGGCCAGAGGGACAGGTCATAGTAGACAGTTGATTGTCTCACTAGTTCCATACTTTCTATTTTGTGGGCACAGGTTTGTCCAGCTGGAAACTGACTTTCCAGTCTCGTTGTCACTAGCCCTCTTACCAATGGAACCAGGTCTGAATTGATGGGGGCAATCACCATCTTACTTTTGATGGTGATTTTGGTCTTCTTTTCTCTTCCCCAAAGAGGGCACATGCCATTTTTCACATATCAAGATGGAAAAAAACTGTGAAGTTTAACATCCTTTGTAGATAGGACTGTATGAAATTACACTCCTATATTTTTCAGATCTGAGGGCAAAATGATAGCATTCCTATAAATTTCAATTTGGCAATGTCTACCAAAAATTGTGTATATTCTTTAATTTATATAAATACACATGTAAAACAAATGTTTGTACAAAGTTTATTTCAGCATTGATTTACTAAAAATAGCAAGTGTCCTAAAATGATTAAACAAATTATGGCATTCCCTCACTAATACTTTCCAGCTGTAAAAACAATTACTTTAAAAGACTAGACTTATATAATAAGATCCCCAAGAAAAGTGAAAACATCAAGGGCGGAATAGAGGAGGATAACAATTTTACATTTATTTTGCTTGTAAGTGCAGAAAGAAATTCTATAAAGTACGTGTGTAATGCGTGTAATCCCATATAAAGGTAGGGTGGCCGTATAATTTGTCATTCAAATGCAAGCGTTTCTAGAGTTATTAATATTAGTTTCAGGACAACAGATAAAATGTCACTGTCCTGGACAAAGTGGGATGTAGGATCGACGAACGCTTTTAAAAGGTATAGGGTGGTAGGGGGACTGGGGATTTTTTTTTTTTTTAAGACTGTCGTGAACTGGAAATAAAAGCAGGTCGTTCTTTACCATAGGTAGTTTAAGCTCCGACTTAAGGACGAACAGTAAACCACAGACTTGAGAAACGGAACTGAGTGAAAACGCAGTAGTTTAACGTACCCGGCCCTTGCAGAAGTTGCACCAGCGACCCAGTGCCTTGAAGTTCATTAGCCAATCCCAAGTCCGCGCGTGAGCGACAGCTTGTGGGCGTGGCCTGGGCGGATCGCAGACGTAAGGAAACGAGTTTCGCGTCATCAACTCGGAGGGCGGAGCTAACTCTGGCTCCCCACCCGGCGCTCTGGCCCACAAAGACGTTACTCTGTGGTATCTCGGGTTCCCTCTGGCTGGACTCTGGAGGACCGCACTCGTTTTCTTTTTGGCTGCGAGGGCCCAGCAGCTGAGCTGGAAGAAAGATGGCGGCAGCCGTGAGGCAGGATTTGGCCCAGCTCATGAACTCGAGCGGCTCTCATAAAGATCTGGCGGGCAAGTAGGTATTTTTCTGGAACACATGGGTAGAGAGATTGGAAGAGAAGGTACAGGTTTGCCCTCCTTGAGGTTACCGAGGATCGCGGGTGTGAAGCTAGGAGCCGGCCTGAAGACTTAAGGGGGCGGGCCTGAGGTGGGCTGGGAGGCTAATGTTGGAGCAGCTCAAGGCTGCAGGGGGACCTTGTGCAGGGGTCCTCAAGGCCGTAGATCTGGGATGACTGCCAACTTGTTCATTCCTTGATGACATCTTCACTGATTCCTTTGGATATTGGAAGCGTGGTCAGAGAGACGCTGCTCCTTGGCCTTCACAGCCTTCCCTGGTGCCTCTTCCAATCCAGGGCCAGCCCCTCGCACGAAATTTGACCTCACTTTGGACTCCCCCCAACCCTTTGGTGCAGGGAATTTTATATTCTGGGACCTCGATGCAGAGTTTTCCGAGGAGATAGCTTCTGAGGGTTGACGGAGGCTGAGAGGGTATGGCGCTGTCAGGTCGTTCAGAGTCATGCGGACCATCATCTGTGGGTCCAGGTATTTTGGATACTTTCACTCCTTCCCCAGCTCTGAGGAAGGACGTGTAGGCAGAATGTGCTCATTGTGGGTTAGGATGTGTAGAGTAGTAATGTTTGCAGGATCAGGATTGTTTAGGAATTCCATCTAAAATGAATTTTAAAGTTAAAATTTGTATCATGTGCCTGTCCTGCAAGCAGTTGTTCAGCATTGTTAATCATAGGTACCAATGATTAGTGGAATAGATGTTTCCTCTGTATATTTCACAGTATTGTTATTTCGTAATGAAAATGTTGTTTAAAGTATGACTCTCAAATGATCCCAATATTCACACCCTGACAGCTGAGGTCACTTTGATCTGTATTAACAGGATACACTTGCTCTAACCTGGACGTTGAAATCGTGAATAAGTTTTATGTGGACTGTGCTCCCTTTTCCCTGGTGCTAAATGTAATCTAATTTTATCATTGGGAAATTTAGCTGTGTATCTTTGGCTTAACTATTTTATGCAGCATTTTCCCACTCAGGAAAATGGGGATAATAATGGAGTCTTGACTAATGTCATCTGAGGTCAAAATTGTGTGTGGTGTGTGTGTGTGTGTAGTTATCACACATAAAAGACTTAGTTCAGTACTTGGCACACAGAATGTTGTTGTTGTTGTTACTATTATTAAGCAGCCAATAAATATATATCAACTTATTCTATGGGTTGGGAATAAGTTGAAATGTCTTCATGGCTTAATCCTTTTTGCACATAATTTTTACAAATTAAGATGAAAGTAAAACCAGCTTATATATTTTACCATATTTGTTTTGCTTTTTATTATGTTGGAGAACAAATAAGTGCATTAGGTTATCAGAAGGGATTTGTCTTTTCAAGTCTTTGCAGAATTCTGAAACTTGAACTTAGAATTTACTTCTTCAGATCTGAATTGGACATAAATAATAGTACCTATCCTATGGGATGCTTCTGTTACGTATTGCTATTTAGTAAACCAAAAACAAGTTGGCAGTACTCAGAGGTAGAGTGCTTACCTAGCACAGTCAAGGCCCTGAGTTTGAGCCGTAGCACTGCAAACTAACAACTTAGTGGTATAAACCAAACTATTATTTCTTTGGATTCTGTGGGTTGACTGGGTGGTTGTGCTGATCTTGCCTGGGTCACTAATGCATATAAAGTCAGCTGGAAGCTCAGCTGTACACTCATGTTCGTATCTGGCTGTGGCTGAGCCTCTTCTGTCTCTGCATATAGTCTATTATTCAATAGTGTAGCTGGGGCTTTCTTCATGTGAGTGTTCCAAGCCGGTGAGAATAGAAGCTCCCATCATCAATTCTCTAATACTGATCAAAGTAATTCACAAGATCAACCCTAAGGGAGGGGAAATGGAGTATACTACTACCTCTTTAGTGGCAAAGTGACATTGCAGAGGAGTATGGATGGAGGTGGTATGCTTCATTAGAAGCCATTACTTACTGTAAGACTCTACCCTGCAGGTTATTGTGAAGACTAAATGAAATAATTTGGTTGATAACTGATATCTAGTGCAATATTGCTAGCAACTCCTTCACAACTGCTTTCTGAGAAAAGTTTTGCTTTGCCTACGGATATATATCTGGTTCTGTCTTGGCAAGAGTATGTCAGGATATTTATCCTCATAACAAAACAGTTCATCCAGCTACATACTGAGGGAAATAGTCTTGAAATAAATAAGATAGGTGTAGGGTTTATGTTAGAAGCTGGGTAAGAAGAGATTCCATTTTTTAATTTTTGTTTATTTTTTTAAAGAAAGAGAGAGGAAAGAAAGAATCAACTTTATTTATTTTTTCATTTGGCCTTTGTTTCTCTTGACACAGTTTTGTATGTGGTGCTGAGGTTTGAACCCAGGTCCTCTCACAAGCCAGGCAAGCACTCCAACAACCTGAATCATCATTCCAGGCCCGAGAGATTCCACCTTTTTTTTTTTTTTTTTTTTGAGAGAGAGAGAGAGGAAGAGAAAATCAGTTTTATTTAGTTTTTCATGTGACTTTCGTTGCTCCAAGACTTCGCTGTGTATGTGGTGCTGGGGTTTAAGCTCGTGTCCTTGCGTATGCCAGGCAAGCGCTGTAACTGCTGAGCCACCACTCCAGCTTGAAAGATTCCATCTTAAGGAATGATGGAATACATTGGTTTCCTAAATACTGATACTCTGTGATCCCAGCATTTAGCAGTATATCTGTAACAATGGTTGTTCAATAAATGTTTGTTGAATCAATGAACATCTAGACAAGGACATAGCTTGTGTTTGAATCCAGGTTTGTCTACTTTGAAAAGCTCTGTTTTTTGGGGGAAGGAGGATATTACTGGAGATCAAGTCCAGGGGCACTCTTTTCACAGAATTACATTTCCAGCCCTTTTTTATTTTTCATTTTAAGATGCGATCTCTCTGAATTGCTGAGGTTGGCTTCAAATTTATGAACCTCCTGCTTCAGCCTCCTCAGTTGCTGGGATTACAGGCATATGCCACCAAACCTGGCTTAAAAAGCTCATTTTTAACTCACTAGACTGTACTGCTTTTTTTTTGTTAAAAACTCAATTAGAAGTGCTTTCCTGTAACTCTGAATTAACATAGGTGTTTAAAGTTTGTATAAGAAATGGGCCATACAAAATGCATTTTTGCATTTGCAAATATTACAGACATCTTTATGTATATATCATGCATTGTTTTTCCTTAGCTCATATAAAGTTTTAGAAGAGGAGCTTTAGAAGCCTTCAGAAGGCTTTGAGTAGATAATTGTTATGATAGTCTGTCTTTCTTGGTTAAAACTGAATTGGTTCTTTAAAATCCAGGCAGATGTTTCTTCTTTCTTTCTTTTTTTTTCCAGTACTGGTGATTGAACCCCAGGGGTGGTCACCACTGAGTGACGGCCCCAGCCCTTTTTGTTTTTTATTTTGAAAAGGGGTCTTGTTATGTTGCTGAAGTTGACCTCAAATTTGTAATCCTCCTACTTTAACCTCCAAGCTGCTGGGAGTACAGATGTGTGCCACAGTATTAGGTGCCAAATACTATTTCTTCCCAGAAACCTTATCTGAAAAATAGCTCGCACTCATACCCATCTACACACAGAACCTGGTTAGTTGTGTTTGTTCATCCTATGCTGAGTGGCCTCCTGCATTTCTCTCTACATAACACTGAGTTGTCTGTCTGCTTCCCTAACTAGAATGTGATTTTTTTTTTTTTTTAAGAGAGAGGGACAGTGAGAGAGACAGAGAAAGAGAGAAACAACTTTATTTAGCACATGGCCTTAGTTGCTCCAACACTTAGTTATGTACGTGGTGCTGGGGTTTGAACCCGGGTCCTAGTGCTTGCCAGGCAAGTGCCAAAACCGCTGAGCTACCGCTCCAGCCCTAGAATGTGATTTTTTTTTGTTCGTGTGTTTTAAAATATTATTTCTTTGAGGGCAGGTATGAGATCATGGATTATGGATCTTTGTTGAGTAAATCCTATGGGAATATGTCCTTTTTTTTTTTCTTCCCAGTTCCAGGGCATGCAGGGTGTACCCAGAGGAAGACAGTAGGACTTCAGAGCCTACACATTTTATTTTACAAGAAGTTATTAATAATGAGAGACTTCTTAACTGCCTTTGCCCATTAGAAAAGCTATTTTTCAGAAAAGGAAATAGATTATACTCGGTTCCATAGAGATAGACTCTGGATCAGTACTTTCTAAAAATAAAGTGAAATAGAACTATTGAAAATGGTAAATAAGAGGGGCTAGAGCAGTGGTTCAGCAGTTATGCCACTTGCCTGGCATGGACGAGGAGGCAGGTTTGAACCCCAGCACCTCGTACACACGAAGTATCAGAGCAACGAAAGCCACATGAAAAACTAAATAAAGAAATTGATTCTTTCTTTGTCTCTCTCACTGTCCCTCTCTCTCTAAAAAAAAAAAAAGTTTAAACTTCTTAAAATAAATTTAAAAAATGTGAATACAAAAATAATTTTTTTTCTAATGGAAATATACACACATAAAATGGAGGATAAGATTGGATAACCTCAAAGCCTGCTTCTGACTCAGAGTCTCTAGTTCTCTCTTAATTCCCCATATAATAGTTTCAGTGGCTCTTTTTTGTATTATAAATGTTGTTAACACGTAGAGTTTATTATCTACCAAACACAACTATATGTACATTTTTTTTAAAGAAATAAAGAGGGAATCAATTTTAGTTTTTCATCTGGTTTTTGTTACTCTGACACTTAGTTGTGTATGTGGTACTGGGGTTTGTACCCAGGTCCTCATGCATGCCAGGCAAGCACGATACTGCTGAGCCACTGCTCCATCCCCATACTTAGATTTTTAAAATACTTAATAAGTAGGGTATGTTATTTATGTTACATCTGATAAAAACTAAAGTACAAAAATGAAACATGGTCACAAATTTAGTGGCAGAGCCAAATACAGCTTATATCTGCTGTCTCAGAGCCCCTAATTCTAAACATATCTACCTTTTTGGCCTTATATTATTTTCATCAAACTGGACTATATTTAGAACGCTTTCTCTTTTTTTGGACACCAGGATTGAACCCAGGAGAGCTTAACCATTGAGCCACATCACCAGCCCATTTTGTTTTTCTTCATTTTGAGACAGGGTCTCGCTAAGTTGCTGAGGCCAACCTCAAACTTGGCGATCCTCCTGCTTCAGCTCCTGAGCTGCTGGGATTACAAGTGTGGGCTATTACACCTGGCAAAATACTTAGAACTCTTAAAGATTAAGAGATTACTAGAGGGCTCAGCGGTTACAGCACTTGCCTGGCATGTGTGAGGACCTAGGTTCAAACCCCAACATCACATACACAACTGAGTTACGAAGGAACAAAGGCCACATGAAAAATTAAATAAAATTGGTCTCTGTCTCTCTCACTGTCCCTATCTTTAAAAAAAAAAAAAAAGATTACTAGAAATTATTTCTCTGTCCTAAATATTATATTAGCACTTAACCTGTTTTTAATTTTTGGCAGCTTCATTATAATATGCACATCTGGATTTATTTTTATTTATCTATGTCCCTTAGCATTTGCTGTGAAATAAATTACTCCATTTATTTAGTTCATGATTCTATAGGTTGGCAGTTTGGTTTGGGCCAAGCTGGATGATTTACTGTTCCAAATACTCTTATTTCTATATGCTTTCCCAGGAGCCATGTAAGGCTGCTCTGCCTTGGTGGGTTGACTGGGCTACATATCTCATCAGTAGGTTATTCTGGGCTTGTTTGTATGACAATAGCAGGTTTCAAAGACACATTTAAGCTGTGCATCATGGCACTCACCTATAATCCCAGCGATTCAGGAGGCTGAGGCAGGAGGATTGGAAATACAAGGCCAATAGTGAGACCCTCAGCAAATTAGTAAGAACCTGTCTGAAAAGAAAACAAAAAGGGCTGGAGATGTTTGTCAGTGGTAAAGTGTCCCTGTGTTCAGTCTCCAGTAACAAAACAAAACATATTCAAAGCCCGTTGAGGTTTAGGCTCTGAATTAGAATTTCAGTTCTACCATATTCTATTGGTCAAACAAGCCCAGAGTCAGGGACAGGGGAAATAAAACTCTACCTCTAGATTTGAAGAGCTACAAAGTCATATTGCAAAGGGGCATGGATTCAGGCAGTAAAAGTATTGTGGCCACTTTTGTAAATGCCAGGTTATCCTGGCCCAGCTTTGCTGGATTTCTTGCATCAGTAGATTGTATTCTTTCAACAGTTCTGAGAAGTTTTCGGCTATAACTCAGCTACACTGCCTCTGCTCCATGCTGTATTCTCTAGGCTCCAGTGAAATACCTGTTAGGCCCACTTACTATAAATTCTTATGTCTCTTACTCTGCTTTGTGTATTTTTCATTTCATTGTTTTATTCTAAATAGGTTCTTCAAACCTAGCGTATCAGTTCTTCAGCGGTGTCTAATCTGCTAAGTACTCCACTGAGTTTTTAAGTTTGATTATATTTTTCAGTACTATGATTTCTGGTGGTACTTTATCTTTTTTTTTTTTTTTTTTTTTTTTTTAAAGAGAGAGGGACAGTGAGAGAGGCAGAGAAAGACAGAAACAACTTTATTTAGTTTTTCACATGGCCTTAGTTGCTCCAACACTCAGTTGTGTATGTGGTGCTGGGGTTTGAACCCGGGTCCTCGTGCTTGCCAGGCAAGCGCCGAAACCGCTGAGCCACCGCTCCAGCCCCGGTGGTACTTTATCTTAATGACACTTTTTGCTGAAACTTGTCTTTAACTCCATGAGATGTAAGCATAATTGTATTATAGTCTTTCTGATAACTTCATTATCTGAAGTCCCTTGTGGTTGCTATTGTCTGTTGCTTTTGTTGATTCTACCTATATTATCAAGTGCCTTATTAATATTTGTTTGTTAGGTAAATTATCTAAAAATATATGTTTACGCATAGTTGGAGGTCTGGGTTGCTGTCTTTCAGACAGAATTTTCATTTCCTTCTTCCAGATACCTGAAAATGCTAATAGTCTTGGACAAAGTCTTCAGAATTTTTGGTTTACCTAGATGATCCTTGGAATAGAATTTGTAACTTTACTTCCAAAGTGGTAGTATTTCCAGCTCTATTGGCCAAAAATTGCAGTTTGCCTCTCACTGTTCCCAGTAAATTTGAAAAAATCCCAAAGCAGAACCCATGCCCATCTTCCCACCATAAGTGCCACTCTACCTCTCAACTCTTTTTCCTTTGTCAGCAAATGTGATCCAGAAGAAGCTGTGGTTCACCTTTGTGCTTCTGTTTTCTCTTGTTGGAATTTTATACTATTATGTTAAGCTTTCTCTTTTGTTTTTTGGTACTGGGGGTTGAACTCAGTGGCATTTAACCACCAAGTCATATCCAGCCCTTTTTATTTTTTACTTCGAAACAGTATCTTGCTAAGTTGCTATGGCTGGCTTCCAATTTGCAATCCTCCTACTTCAGTCTCCAGCTTCAGCTTCCTAAACCACTGGGATTATAGGCATGTGTCACTGCACCCAGCCTTTTTCAGATTTTAATGTTGTTAGTTTTTGTTTTTGTTTTTTAGAGGAAGGATTAGTTTAATCATCAGCTCACCAAGTGGTGGAGCTATTTTTATGTGCAGGTACCACTTATTTTGATTCTAAGTAATGACTTTGGTACATTTTCATGTGTTTGTTTTCTTTACCTCCAAATTCCTTTCAGTGGCCAAGAAACCAGGAATCAATGTCCTAAACTTTCGTTCATATACATAATGGATGCTTAATAAATATTTGGTAGTGGGGACTGAATCAGGGACCTTTTCTTGATATAAGGTCTTGCTAAGTTGATGAGGTTGGCTTCAAATTTTCGATCCTCCTGCCTCAACCTCCCAGGTTGCTGGGATTACAGGTGTGTACCACCATGCCTAGTGTTTGTATGGAAAATTTTTATTTATATGTGCTGTGTTTGTGTGCGTGTATCTATCTCTAACCCTTTAATTAGTTAATTTATTAAATTTGGAGATGGTCTCACTAAACTGTCCAGTCTGGGCTAGAATTTACAATCTTCTTGCTTCAGCCTTCATGGTAGCTGGGGTTATAGTGCAACACCGCTGCATCCCAGAGAAACATTCAAATTGTAATGTTTGGTTCTGTTTCCTGGACAATATTATCCTGTTGTTGGTGACCTAGATTCGTAAGAGGAAAAGGCTCTGGATGGCCTCAAATAATGTACTTTTGTATCCATGTAATACACAGCTGAAGGAAAATATGGCTTATCTTTTCCATTCTGTTACTGGGACCAAACCCAGCGCCTTGCACATGCTAGGTAAGCCTCTACCACTGAGCTACATCCCCATCCTTTCTTATTTTTAAATTTTGAGATAGGGTCTCACTAAATTGTCCAGGTTGGCTTCAAGCTTGGGATCCTCCTGTCTCAGCTTTCTCAATAGCTGATTACAAGCATGTGGCACCATGCCCAGCTAGTTTATCTTTTAAGACATTTGAAATTGGCTTTTTAGTTCAAATTCAAAACTAAAACTTTCAAGAAAAGGTGGCACCTTAGATTTAATAATACAGCTATAAATTCAGTCTTTGATGGGCTTAAAACTTTTAAAAATTCTGATATATTGTACTAAAATCTAGAAGTGATGGCTGGAAACTTAAAAAAAGAACTGATATGCTATAAAGAAAACTGCAAATTAGAGCACTATGAAAGAATCAGGGTGAATAGAAATGAATAAATACACATCAAAGTTAGCATTAGAAATGAATAAATATACCTCAAAGTTTGCATTGAAAACACAGTAACCTGTGGGCATTATTTTTATTTGATATTACTTTAGGTATCGTCAGATCCTGGAAAAAGCTATTCAGTTATCTGGTGCAGAACAACTAGAAGCTTTGAAAGCTTTTGTGGAAGCAAGTAAGTGGAATGGAAATTTCATTTTGCCTTGTATTATTTAGCAAGAATTTGAAAACTTTCTCAAACCCCATTTTGTATCAAAGTGATCTGTTAAATATGCATTGAGATTGATTGATTCTAGAATTTAAGATGTTTATAATTTGTGAATTATATTCTGAATTGCAATCCTGCTAAAGGTTTTGAATAGTTTTTGATACCGTACCTGATGAAAGACAGTATAATGTAATATAAACATAATGGTTTGAATTAAAATCCTGCTGTGCTATTTTTTGATCTTGAAAAAGTTGTTTAGCTTTTTTGTGCCTCCTTTTCCTCAAAAAAGAGGGTATGATACTTATTCTCTAGAATTGTTGGGAGATTAAAGAAGTTAATAAACATAGTAAAGTACTTAGAATAGTAGCTGGCATGTAATAAGTATTGTGTGTTAGGTGTTATTAATGTGAAGAATTTCCTTTTGAATTTGAAACTAGAAATTTCCATTCTTCAGGACACTTTCCCCCCTCCCTGACTTTAAATGTATCCAGTTATCTTAAAAATTACTCAGAACTTAAGCTGGAATTTATTATGATTTAACAATATTAATGAAAGTGATATTTATAGGTATATTTATAGTATGTTTTTTAACTTACATTGTCCATCATGTAGGGTCTCTTTAAAAAAAGAGAGAGAGAGAGGGACAGTGAGAGAAAGAAAGAGAAATGAACTTTATTTAGTTTTTTATGTGGCTTTCGTTGCTCCAACATTACGTTGTATATGTGGTGCTGGGGTTCGATTCTGCATCCTGGTGCTTGCTAGACAAGCACTGTAACAGCGCGCCACTGTTCCAATCCCACGTAGGGTCCTTTTACTAACCCTGTAACTAGACAATATAGGTAAAGATATGCTGTATATATTGTCAAATGAGTCTCAGGATTAAGTGATTCAGTGGTAGAGCCCAGACAAGAAACTAGGTTTTCTGATTTTCTCTCCTCATTTACTTATATTTCTGTGAGTAACACTAATTCGTGTAGTAATTTTGTTCTGTTAGAAGTGCCTACTGGTGGGCTGGAGCAGTGGCTTGGTGGTTATAGCACTTGCCCAGCATTTATGAGTACGCAAGTTCAAACCCCAGCACCACGTACACAACTAAATGTCTGAGCAGTGAAGACCACGTGAAAAACTAAATAAAAATCGATTTTCTCTGTCTTTCTCTCTCTCTCTCACTGTCCCTCTCTCTTTTAAAAAATAAATAAGTGCCCGATGGTAATTATAATGAAAGTGTTTTAAGTCACATCCAGTATTACTTAATAATGAATTCCAATTACTATCTTACAAACTAAATGATTACAGTACTTACAAGTTACTGCCTCAAAAAATAAGAGCCTGCGATGTGAGTGCAAGTAGCAGTGGTTCCAGAAAAACTGTTTAGACTGGCTTTATCGAGAACATTGCACTATAGTAACAAAAGAATAATGCTTTTTATAAACTTTGAATCCACTGATTCCCCCAAGAAAGTAAGTCTACTGTTAAAATCATTTATATCAACAAACAACTTTTGAATCATCATTTATTTTCACAGTCAATGCTACTTAGGACTTGGATTATTTAAACAGTGGTTCACAAGCATCATGCATTTTAGAAAATATGTAGTAGTTCTGGGGATGTAACTCTGTAGTAGAGCACTTGCCTAGCATGGTCCTGGCCCTGAGTTCAATCCCCAGTACAACAAAGCAAACAAACAAAACCAAATAAAAATAAAATAATAGTGTTAATAGTAACTAACATTGCTGTGTTCCAGGTATTATTTAAAGTGCTTTGTGTGGGGCCTAGAGTGGTGGCTCAGCAGTTAAGGGGGCTTGCCTGGCATGCAGAAGTATGCGAGTTCAAACCCCAGCCCCACAACAAAGTCCCAGAGCACTGAGGGGGTCCTCATGTATGACAGGCAAACACTCCAACCCCTAAGCTACCACTCTAGCCCCTGAAGTTCTAATTTGTTATTTTTATTTGGAAAATACAAGTGGTGTTAACTATTGCAATACTTGCTTGATTTAAATTTAATGAAAATTATTGTTTTCTTTAACTGCTTTTTAAGCTATGTGGAATACAAACATAAATTAAAAATACAGGTGTTTCTGTGCTTTTGCTTTGTAGAAAAATAAGAGAATAAAGTTCTCAATCACGAAATTTCTTTCAACCATTTCCATTTTTTTTTTCTTTTTTTTGGATAGTCATGGTGTTTTTACTCTTTGGGTATAGATATTTTATAATCAAGTAATTCATCATAAGGAAAACTGATTGTGTAAGGTAAGGCTGACCTAATATAGATTTGTTTTAGTATTAATTTTAAGTAAAGATTGATTGTTTAGTGAAAATTTATAAATTACTCATTTTTTTAATCTCTTATTTTTTAAAACAAGTGGTAAATGAGAATGTCAGTCTTGTGATCTCAAGACAGTTGCTGACTGATTTCTGCACACATCTCCCTAACCTGCCTGATGGTACAGCCAAAGAAATCTATCATTTCACCTTGGAAAAGATCCAGCCTAGAGTCATTTCGTTTGAGGAGCAGGTAAAAATCTAGAGCAGTGGAGTTTGAGATAGCAGAAATTTAAGAATCTGATGTTATTAAATTCTTAAAGAAGGTAATCATTTGTTTTCATTTTTGACAAAATAGTGTGTCAAACATTTTACTGTGCAAATTCGAAGAAAAATTAGGATGTTGTAACTCCAGCTGACAATTGTTCATACATTAATATTTGATTTTATGAACGAAATATTACTCTTTAGATAATTTTTAAATCAATAAAGTTATTAAATTCAAAACAGGAAAACTCCAGCATCATGTATGCAGTTGCTTAAAGGCAAAATTTAACATTTAAACTAAAATATTGCCTTAATTCACTTGCAGAAGTATGTTGTTTTAGCTTACTATTTGATACTCTGTGAATGTAAAATTCATTGAAAATTTTGTGTGGTCAAGATAAACTTTTACTATTTACTTGCCATCTTAATGTTGAATAAGCATTGTCAAAATAACTTATCTGTTTAACTAGTTACTAATGTCAGCTAAAATGGTTTAATATGTATTTGTGTTGTTCCAGGTTGCTTCCATAAGACAGCATCTTGCATCTATATATGAGAAAGAAGAAGATTGGAGAAATGCAGCCCAAGTGTTGGTGGGAATTCCTTTGGAAACAGGACAAAAGTATAGTAAATAGTGGATATTGGATGACTATATATACAACTGTTCATTTATACTTTTTCTTAGATTCTAGTTTAGAAAACAGACAATTTAATGAATTTTATATTTGTTAGAATGTGATAAGTGCTATGGCAAAAAGAAAAGGGGAAGAGATGGGAGCAGGTTGCATGTATCATTAAATAGGATGATTGAGCTGGTTTGTTGGTCCTGATGTCACTTTCTCCAAGACTTAAAGGAGGTAAAGGAGTGGCTGTGAGCAAACTGAGAGGAAAGTATCACAGATACTTTTGCAAGGGGTGATTACCATTTTTTTTTCTTTTTTTTTTTTTAATTTTATTTTTGAACAGCCTTACAAGATTTTAACAAAATAATATAAAATGTGTATAAAGTGTGTAAATATTCTGGATATTGCAATTATCCCCAGGAGTGCCCCCCCCCAATTACCCTCCCTTATCCCTCCCTTCCCTTTCCCTTTATAACTCTAGAAAAAGGTATTAGATTGTTTGATTATCTTCTTAGGATTTATTTTCTAAAAGTAAAATATAGTGGGTTAATGGCCTAAGTAATTTAAAAGATTAATGGATGGTTGGAGAGCATGTTGCCCATAATTGTTCTCTAGGAAGGTTATGCCAAATACAGTCCTACTAGTAATATATGATATGCCCCAGAATTGGACAGTTGTTCTTTTAAGACCTTTGGTTTATGAGATTATCCGAAAATATAAGCAACTAAGATATAATGTGATCAATGATGATAAAATAATAAAACTTTTAAAAATTTTCTATCATATAAAGCAGTAAAAAGTTTGATTTCCTTATATTAACAGAATATATATAAGAAAGGAAAATGGTGTTCTTTATTACTCTTAAAATTTTCTTTGTAAAATATTAAGTCATTTTGTATTTTTCTGATATATCCTAGACAGTACAATGTAGATTATAAACTGGAGACTTACCTGAAGATTGCTAGGCTATATCTGGAGGATGATGATCCTGTCCAGGCAGAGGCTTACATAAATCGGGCATCATTGCTTCAGAATGAATCAACCAATGAACAGTTACAGATACATTACAAGGTAACAGATGAACTGATTTGACTTTAATTTTGTATTGGAGAATCTTACCATACTAAGATGTTCCAGATCATTTGATAAGTGCTTTTATATTTTAGAAATTCTCTTTGTGCATGTGTCATTCTTTGCCTTTGCTATTTAGTTTTGTCCCTAATTGGAACGTTTTCCCCTCTTTATAGGTATGCTATGCACGTGTTCTTGATTATAGAAGAAAATTCATTGAAGCTGCACAAAGGTACAATGAGCTGTCTTACAAGACAATAGTTCATGAAAGTGAAAGACTAGAGGCCTTAAAACATGCTTTGCACTGTACCATCTTAGCATCAGCAGGTAAACACATAATTTATGCTTAAATGAAATTAGTTATCTTCGCTTAATAATTTTAGGGTGATTACTGTTGGAAAATTTTGCAAGGAGCTATTTTAAGGGATGTCTTAATATAAATATGATAAATTTGGCTTAAATATTTAAACAGTCAAAACCAGCAATAAAATGGATTGTTAGCTTAAAAAATGTAATCTGCGTCTATCACTTTGTTACCCACTAACTAGGAATGGTTAAGAGATAATACAGGGGCTGGAGCAGTGGTTCAGTGGATACAGTGCTTGCCTGGCATGCACAGGGATATGAGTTCAAACCCCAGCATCACATACACAACAAAGTGTCAGAACAATGAAAGTCACATGAAAAACTAAATAAAATTGATTCTTCTCCCACTGTCCTACTCTCTCGCTCTTTTTTTTAAAAGAGATATAATACAAACTTTAGTTATAAAATTTCACTAAAAAACAGATATCAAATAAAATAAGAATTACAAAGAGGGAAACAAAAATTAAAATTGAAAGATTGATGATGTGATAATTAATATACTGATTTTGGAATTTTTAAATTTTATTTTAAATCTCAGTTTTAGGGGCTGGAGCGGTGGCTCCGCATTTGCGGCGCTTGCCTGGTATGCGCATGTACATGGGCTCAAACCCCAGCATCCATATACACAACTGTCAGAGCATCGAAAGCCATGTGAAAAACTCAATAAAAATTGATTCTCTCTCTCTCTCTCTTTCACACACTGTTCTTCTCTCTTTAAAACAAAAACAAAAAAACAACCAAACAAACAAAAAAACCCCTCAGTTTTAGACTGGGCATTCATCTTTTTCTTCAATAAATATAATAAATAAACTTTTTAAAAAGCTTGGTTATAATTATAGCAGGTAAATCACTTCATTTGTAAAGTACAAAGGACATTAAAAAGGAATATTATCTGGGAATGGTAGCACATCTCAGTAATACCAGGAGGCTAAGTCAGGAGGATTGCAAATTCTGGGCAGCCTTAACGACTTAGTGAGACACTGTCTCTAAATAAAAAATAAAAAAGGGCTGGGGGATGTGGTTTAGTGGTTAAGCACCTCTGGGTTCAGTCCCTAATAACTCCCCCCAGACCCCCCAGAAAAGAAGGAATGATAATTCTAGAGATGGGGATACAGCTCAATAATAGAGATTTTGCCTAGCATATGTGAGCCCTGGATTCCATCCCCAGTACTTAGGGGGGTTTAAAAAAAAAAAAAAAAAAGGAATCATGACTTTTATAAATGCTGAAATCTTCATTCTTGGACCATGTTCAGTTGAGAGCCCAATGACAAGTTCAGACTACACATTTTGTTCTTTATGAAGCAGTAATCTTATTTCCTGTTGCTGAAAAGGGCAGTATGTAAACATGATATTGTTTCATTCTATAAAGAACTATTACTACTTCCTTGTATTTCTTGCAAAACAAAAATACTTTTTATACTCAATTGGTGGCAAGATACACAGCTTTGTAACTTACCTTTTAAATATGACTAAATAGCATAGTGATCTTTGTGTCAGTACATACATTCATTTTTTATTATTATTTTCTGGCTTTATCATAAAGTATTTAGTCAGTAACAATGTTGTAGTGATTATGCACATTAGAAATATATGTTTAGGTTAAATTCCCAGGTACAAAAGGGCATACTTCTAACTTTTTGATAGAAATTGTACATTGCCTTTTTATTTTTTTCAGAATTTTTTATTGGTGCATTATAGTTGTACATAATGATGGGATTTGTTGTTACATATTTATACATGCACACAATATAAAAATATAATTTGGCCAGTTTCCCTCCCCTCATTGCCCCTTAATTTTACACTCCAAAACCAAAAAATGTTCATGAGTACCTGATTCCTCATATAGGTATTACCAAATTTTTTTGATCTTTGCCTATCTGGTAGATGAAAAGTGATGTCTCAATTTAGGTTTTGTTTGTTTGTTTAAAAGAGAGAGGTATAGTGATAGAAAAACAATTTTATTTAGTTTTTCTTATGGCTTTTGTTGCTCCAACACTTACTTGTATATGTGGTGGTGCTGTGGTTTGACCTGCATCCTTGTGCATGCCAGACAAGTGCTGTAACCACTGAGCCACCACTCCAGCCCCTGAATTTAGTTTTAATTCATGTTTTATTTGTTATGAATGTCCTTGAGCATTATTTTATGTGTTTAAAAAAAAATCATTGTTGAAAAACCTGTTAATCCAAGGGCATTTAACCACTGAGCCACATCCCCAGCCCATTTTATTTTTTATTTTGAGACAAAGTCTCTCTAAGTTGCTGAGATTGGCTTTGAATTTGTTGGTTTTTTGTTTTGTTTTATTTTGTTTTTTGTAAAGAGAGAGAAGGACAGTGAGGGAGAGAAAGAGAGAATCAATCTTATTTAGTTTCTCATATGGCCTTTGTTGCTCCAGCACTTTGTTGTATACTGCGGTGCTGTGATTTGGACCAAAGTCCTTACACATTCCAGGCATTCCAGGCAAGCGCTTTAACTGCTGAGGCACTGCTCCAGCCCTTGGCTTTGAATTTGTAATCCTCTCACCTCAGCCTCCTGAGTCCCTGGGATTACAGGCATGAGCCACCATGCCTGACTCTATTTTCTTTTTGAGTGAATTATGTATTTATATTCATTGGCCATTTTTCAAATTGTTTATCGTTTTGTTGGTAACTTGTAAAAACTCTTCACATATAAAAGGTGATTAATAAAAATTTTTCAAATTTGTTTTCAGTTTTTTGGCTTTGTTTATGACATTGTTTTCCAATTTAAAAAAAAATTTTCCCAGAAGCTTAGTTTGTATGTGTGTGTGCTCTGTGCATGCCAAGCATGCATTCTTACCACTGAGCTATAACCCTAGCCTCTAATTTTTTTATAGTTAAATTTATTAATCTTTCTTTTATGACTTCTAGGTTTTGTTGCCTTACTTAGAAAGGTCTTTCCTGGGGCTGGAGGGGTGGCTCAGCAGTTGGGGCGCTTGCCTGACATGCACGAGGACCTGGGTTCAGGCCCAGCACCACATATACAACGAAATGTCTTCGGAGTAACGAAAGCCACATGAAAAACCAAGTAAAGTTGATTCTCTCTCTCACTGTCACTCTCTTTCTTAAAAAAAAAGAAAGGTCTTTCCTACTCTGAAACATATGTATATATGTATATATAACATATATGCTATATAAAAATATTTATAAATGTGTATTGTTATATATCTTAAAATTTAGCTGCCTTGGGGCTGGAGTGGTGGCTCAGCGGTTATGGCGCTTGCCTGGCATGCTCGAGTACACGGGTTCAAACCCTAGCACCCACATAGACAGCTAAGTGTTGGAACAACAAAAACCATGTGAAAAACTAAATAAAAATTGATTCTCTCTGTCTCTTTCTCTCTCACTATCCTTCTCTCTTTAAAAAAAAATTAAAAACTTTAGTTGCCTCATGTTTTCTTTTTTTCTTTTTCAGAGAGAGAGAGAGAATCAATTTTATTTACTTTGCATCTGCCCTTTGTTTCTCCAACACTTAGCTATGTATATGGTGCTAGGGTTTGAACCCGAATCCTTACATATGCCAGGCAAGGGCTCTAAACGCTGAGCCATTGCTCCAGCCTCTCATGGTTGCTTTTACTACTTTAGTTCTCTTAATTCTTTGGTGTTAAGACTCCTTTACTCTCTGAAAATTTATTGAGAACCCCAGAGAACTTTTGTTTACATAATACAGCTACTATTGTTATTGAGGGTTTACTGTTATTTTAGTAGGCAAAAATGGAATCAGAAATAATCATTTTTCAATGAAGAAACATTGTAAAAGTATTTGATGCTCATATGTTTCCCCTTAGGACAGCAGCGTTCTCGGATGTTGGCTACTCTTTTTAAAGATGAAAGGTGCCAGCAACTTGCTGCATATGGGATCCTAGAGAAAATGTACCTAGATAGGATCATCAGAGGAAATCAACTGCAAGAATTTGCTGCCATGCTGATGCCTCACCAAAAAGCAACTACAGCTGATGGTAATGATCATGTCTTACACATATGTAGGTATAGGCTGGTGGAAAGTATTAGAAGCATCTTGCTGTCTTTTTATAATATTTCTATATAACACTTTCTGATTGAAAAAGGGGAATACTATATTGACTGAAGATGAATGTCATACACAGACATGGGCTTGCCGTGTATTTTTAAGTAGCCACAGTATTGGAAAGCATTTTGTGAAATAGTGCAATTTTTGGAAACTTGTAAAATCAAAAGAAATTATAGATTATACTAATAATGCCTGTTTTTTAAGAAACTTAAAACATTGATAGCTTAATCTTAAGTATTAGATTGTAACAGAGAATAACTATTCAGTCCTGTTTTAGAGCAAAATTTGGCACAGTAGTTTGCCCAAGGTTACACAAGGTATAGTGTTGCCAGTAAGAATAGAACTTGGTGTCATATTTTCTAGTAATGGGATTTATTTGCTTAAGTCAGACTGCCTTTGCCAGGAAAAGTGTTTTTAATAGTTGTTTGTTCATAACATAAATTGTTGTATGTACATTTGCATGCAGTGGTTTTAACGTCACTTGTAATGTTAATGCATGTGATGTTAAAAAATATAGATGTAGATAAGTAGAAATGGAAAAGATCAAGAAAAGCATGCATATTGGTTAGACTTGCTGCCTTGAATTCATCTTGTATCAGGAGAAATTAGTTATAAAGAGAGTCATTGCATAGTGACTAGCTGAAATATATACATTTCACCCAATCTTACTGCTCTAAGTTAAACCAGGTCAGTGAAGAGACCTCCTATTAAATTCTTTAATTGCACTTTAAGAAGCAACTCAGTTGATTCTCATTTTACTATCTAAAGAAAATATTTTTTCATAGAATTTACTTCATGCAGGTCTCCAAGAAGAATTTCCTTTAAGGTTTTAGGATTAGTTCTGGTTCTTCTGAGCATTTAGTTTTTTGTTTGTTTATTTTGTTTTTAAGAGAAAGTGGACAGTGGAAGAGAGAGAATCAATTTTTATTTAGTTTTTCATGTGACTTTTGTTGCTTCAACACTTTGTTGCGTATGTGGTGCTGGGGTTTGAACTCAGGTCCTTGCTAATGTTAGGCAAGCACCATAACCACTGAGCCACTACTCTAGCCCCTGAGCGTTTAGTTTTAGCCTTATTTAAACAGATTGGGAATTGATAAACTGATTTTCTTATTTTGCTTGGGTGCTAGAAAACTTAAAATTATCAGGACTTGGTGGCTCATGCCTATAATCCCAGTAATTCCGGGATTGCAAGTTCAAAGCCAGCCTCAGCAATTTAGTGAAGCCTTAAGCAACTTAGCGAGGCCTTGCCTCAAAAAATAAATAAATAGGGCTGGGGATGTAGCTCAGTGGCAAAGTGCCCCTGAATTCAGTCCCCAATATCCCCTCCCAAAAAGTTAAATTTGTAGTCCACCTGTGAATTGTGTTTTAATTGTAGTTACTCTTGCTTGCTTGGTTGCTTTTCTTTTTCTTTTTTCTGTTTCTTTTGTTTGTTTGTTTGTTTTTTGGAACTGGGAATTTTACCCAGGGGCACTTTACCCCTGAGGTACTTCCCCAGTTCTTTTTAAAATTGTTTTCTTTTGAGCCAGGGTCTTGCTAAGTTACTTAGACTGTCTTAGAACTTGCTCAGCCTCCTGAGCTTCTGCGGTTATAGGCATCACCATGCCAACTATTCTAGATATTTTAAATAAATGGGATCATATAACATATGGACTTTTGAGATTAGCTTTTTTCACTTAGCATAATGTTTTCAGGGTTCGAACGTAGCACAGATCAGTACTCCCTTGCTTTATATTACCAAAGAATATTCTGTTGTATGGAATACAGTTTTACTTCTTTGCTTGTCATTTGATCAACATTTAGGTTGTTCCCCTTTTGGGGCTATTAATGCTGCTATGAACTTTTGCGTGAAAGTTTTTGTACATATATATGTTTTCCATTTTCTTTCTTTTTTTTTTTTAAGAAAGAGGGACAGTGAGAGAGACAGAGACAGAGAGAAAGAACTTTATTTAGTTTTTCACATGGCCTTAGTTGCTCCAACACTTAGTTGTGTACATGGTGCTGGGGTTTGAACCCAGGTCCCCGTGCTTGCCAGGCAAGTGCTGAAACCGCTGAGCCACCGCTCCAGCCCATGTTTTCCATTTTCTT
Source organism: Aplodontia rufa (assembly GCA_004027875.1). Taxonomy (NCBI): domain Eukaryota; kingdom Metazoa; phylum Chordata; class Mammalia; order Rodentia; family Aplodontiidae; genus Aplodontia; species Aplodontia rufa. The sequence continues at coordinate 47,618 of PVKS010003609.1, forward strand.
GAGTATATATATACCTAGAAATGGAATTAGTGGATCATATGGTAACTTTTTTTTTTTTTGATAGCAGTGATTGAACCCAAAGGTGCTTAACCACATTTCCAACCCTTTTTTTTTTTTTTAAATTCATTCACCATAGTCTTACATATTGGAGGGAATCTTTGTCACATTCATGAACACATGGATATTGATGGAGCAAGCCAAGGCTGATGCCAGTTCATGATCTCTCCCCTTTGAGTTCTCCCTGATCCCATGTTTCCCCTACTTTACCCCCATGTTAGTTGGGCTTCTCATGGAAATCGGAGGTTCCCCACTGGGTGGATAACCTACCTACTCCTTCGCTCCAGCTGCCTTGATATCCCCCCTAATCCCTCCCCTGCTCCCTTTATCTCCCACATCATAGGCACAGTTCCCCCTGCTCGTGTAAAAATTCACCCATGTTGAGGTTATTATTAGCTTAGCCAACTTTCAGTCTATTTCCGATTGTATTCTAGCTTCCACATATGAGAAAACATTCGGCCCTTGAGTCTCTAAATTTGGGATATTTCACTCAGCATAATTTTTCCATATCCATCAATTTGGTTGCAAATGCCATGATATCATTCTAATAGAAGGGTATAATTCCATTGTATACATGTACCACAGTTTTTGAATCCACTTGTCCAGTGAGGGGCATCTGGGTCTCCAACCTGATTTACTTTTTATTTTGCTTAGTTGCTTAGGACCTTGCTAAGTTGCTGAGGCTAACTTCGAACTTGTGATTCTCCTGACTCAGTGTCCTGAGTCACTGGGATTACAGATGTGTACCACCATGCCAGGTTTCAAGGAAATGATAAGGTGTTTTCAAAGCAGTTGCTGCATCTTATATTCCTTCCAGCTGGTTGTAAGAGTTCCAATTTCACCACAGTCATTTACATACTTGTTTTTTATACATCTTTTTTTAAACTTATTTTTTTAATCGAGAAAGAATCACTATTATTCCTGTGGCTTTTGTTACTCTGACACTTCATTGTATACAGGATACTGGGGTATGAACCCGTGTCCTCACACATGCCAGGCATGTGTCAGAACCACTGAGCCACCACTCCAGCTCCTATTATAGATCTTTTTAATTTAGCCATCTTAATACCTTTTCTTTATGCTCACTGGCCATTTGTATATCTTCTTTGGAGTAGTATCTGTTCAGGTGCATTCAGGTGCCTTTTATTATTAAGTTGTCTCATACCTTAGTTGTCTCATATTAATTCCTTTCTAGATAAATGATTGGATTTTTTTTTCCCAGTACTAGGGATTGAACCTAGGGCCCTTGCTCATGCTAGGCATGTGCTCTACCACTAAGCTGCACATCTAGTCTTCTTCAGTTTTGTTTTTTTTTTCTCACTTCACTTTTTTGGTGTGGTATCTTTTGAAATATGAAAGTTTTTATTTTTATTTTTTAAAAAGATACAGTGTGAGAAAGAGAGAATTAATTTTATTTTTCATCTGTTCTTTGTTTTTCTGCCACTTAGTTGCATATGTGGTGCTGAGGATTGAACCCATATCCTCATGCATGTCAGGCAAGTGTTCTACTGCTGAGCCACCTCTCCAGCCCCGAAAGTGTTTATTTATTTATTTATTTATTTATTTTAAGAGAGAGAATCAATTTTTTATTTAGTTTTTCATATGGCTTTTGTTACTTTGACACTTAGATGTGTATGTGGTACTGGGGTTTGAACCTGCATACTTGTGCATGCCAGGCAAGCGCTGTAACCTCTGAGCCACTGCTGCAGCCCCGAAAGTTACTAATTTTGATGAAGTATAATTTATCTGTATTTTTTTCCTTTTGTTGTTGTCCTTTTGGTGTCATGTCTAAGAAACCATTGCCTAATCCAATGTCATGAAGATTTACTCGATTTTCTTAAAAGTTTCATAGTTATAGTCCTTATATTTAGCTCTTAGATTCACTTTGAATTTTTTTTTTAATATGCTGTGAGATAGGGGTCTAACTCACTTCTTTCGCATGTGTATATCCAGTTGTCCCAGCACCATTTGCTAAAAAAACTATTACTTCCCTCATTTAATTGTCTTGGTACTCTTGTTGACCAACAACTGACCATAAATGTGAAAGTTTATTTCTGGACTCCCAATTTTATTCCATTGAATTATATGTCTACCTGTATGCCATTACTACAATGTCGTGATTGCTGTATCTTTGATGTAAGGTTTGAAAATTGGAAGTGTAAGTACTGCACCTTTGTTGTTTTTCAAGATTATTTTTACTCTTCTGGGTTCTTTCAGTTTTCAGAGGAATTTATTTTTTGGTACAGGGATTGAACCCAGCGGTACTTAACCACTGAGCCACATATCCAGCCCTTTTTATTTTGAGACAGGCTCTCTCTAAGTTGTTTAGGGCCTTGCTAAGTTGCTAAGATTGGCTTTGAACCTCCTGCCTCAACCTCTGAGCCTCTGGGTTTACTGGCATGCACCACTGTGCCTGCCTCAGATGAATTTTAGAACCAACTTGTCAATTTCAACAAAGAATTATGCTAAGATTTTGATAGAGGGATTTCATTAAATCTGTAGATGGATTTGGCTATTGCCATCTTAACTATATCAGCTTTTCCCCACATATTCAGTTATTTTAATTCCTTTCAACTGTGTTTTTTAGACTATAAGTTTTACATGTTTGTTCTGAATTTTGTCCTTTTTGATGCTATCTTAGACATATTCATGTTCTTAATTTTGTTTTCAGTTTGTTCATTAATAGTCTTTAGGAGTATAATTGATTTTGTAGATAGATTTTCATAACTACATATTTAGATTTCAGTTCTGCCTGTACGAAAATACTGTTCCTGTTTTGAGCTGCTAATTTTTTTTGTTTTTCATGTGGCTTTTTTTTATAGTATCAACTTTTTAATAGTTATTGAGTGCTTTATATATGGCAGACAGTGTTCTGAATTTCTTTTTTAAATTTATTTTTTAATTAGTATGTCATAGTTTTACATAATGATGGGATTAGTTGTCACATATTCCTAGATGCACACAATTCAGCAATACAATGTGTTCAATACCCCCACACACACCCCTCTTCTACCTCCCTCCTTCCATCCCGCCATCCCTTGCCTTTCTTCTGGGTCCTATATTGTTCCTAAAAAACCCAAATACAGTGACTTAATTCTTATACCTATGAAGAACATTTTATATATATATATATATATTTTATATATATATATTATACTCAGTGACATACTTATAAATGCTTGGAATGTACCTTGTTTTATCTCAGTTCCAACATTTCCCCTTCTCCCTTCCTATCATCCCTTGTTATTTTTCGACATATTTGACAATAGCATTAAGCATTTACATTTTTGTCCAGGCATGCAGTATAGCTTGTTCAAATATCTTATGCAGTATCTTGCAACTATATCTCATAAATCTTAACATATTGCGTTTTTGTTCTATGGATCTAATACATGAGTTTGTCTGCCTTACTCCCAAAGCCTGGGTTTAGGTCCAGCCTCCACAAATGAGGGAAAACATTTGGCCTTTGACTCTGTGTTTGGCTAACTTTGCTCAGCATGATTTTTTCCATTGCCATCTATTTACCTTCAGTGGGTGCAACATCATTGTTTCTAATGGCTGAGTAAAACTCCATTTTATATATATACCAGAGCTTTTGGATCCATTCATCCAGCAAGGGGCTTCTGGGGTGGTTTCATAACTTAGCTATTGTAAATTGAGCTACTGTGAACATAGATTTTGCTGTGTCATTGAGCTGCTAAATTAGCACAGTAATAATTTTCCTGCTTATGACAGAATATTTTGAGAAATAAGGCTTCTAAAAAAAACTACAGCATTTTTGGTTTTTTTTTTTTTTTAAAGAGAGAGGGACAGTGAGAGAGACAGAGAAAGAGAGAAACAACTTCATTGAGTTTTTCACATGGCCTTCCTTGCTCCCACACTTAGTTGTGTATGTGGTGCTGGGGTTTGAACCCAGGTCCTCGTGCTTGCCAGGCAAGCACCGAAACCTCTGAGGCACCGCTCCAGCCCCCAGCATTTTTGTTTTCTATATTTCCCTACTTACATGTACATCGTTTTTGTTTGTCTGTTTGCCGCACTGGGGATTAAACCCAGGGTGTTCTACTACTGAGCTACATCTGTAGCTCTTTTTATTTTTTAATTTTGAGACTAAATTGCCCACACTGGCCTTGAGCTCATGATCCTCCTGTCTCAGTCTCCCAGGTAACTGACTATATGATTGTTATGCTGCTACTTGCTAATAAGTTTATGCTTATGGCAAGAAAAAGAAAAATGAATAAATTTTATAGCTGTCCTAATGAAGCAAAACCCCTCCTCCAAATGGGTAAATCCGTTCACTTAATGAGCACTTAGCAATCACTCATTTTATAAATGCTGTTTTACTTTTATTTAATTGTATGTTAATCAAACTATCAAATAAGGAGTATTGGTTACTTTTAAAATATTTGTCAGAGGAATAAAGTTAATGATTTTGAGCAAAGGAGAAAATTGGTAAAAGGGCTAGTTATTACATGCATAAAAATTGTCAGAAAAATGATGCATCTTTTTAAAGTATATAACTAGTTTCAAACATATAACTGTGTTATTTACGTTCAAGGTTCCAGCATCTTGGACAGAGCTGTTATTGAACACAATTTGTTGTCTGCAAGCAAATTATATAATAATATTACATTTGAAGAACTTGGAGCTCTTTTAGAGATCCCTGCAGCTAAGGTATTTTCTTGATTACAATACATATAAAGGAAGTTAAGACCCAAAATTATTGAAGTAATGAGAAAATAAAATACATAATTGGTAAATGTTGTTTACCACAAAAAGCCTCAAGTAAATGAACATAAATTATTTAAATGTAAAAATACTATCATAAGGGAATTGCCTTAGTGTTTTTTGTTTTTTTAAATTATGTTTTATGATAAAGTTACCTAGAATGGAGAAATATAGAGTTCCAGGTTATGACACCCATTTCATGAGGATATTTTTGTTTATTGTCTATTTAAATTTGGTTCATGATGATTTGTGATTTATTTAAGATCAGTTTTGATAGCATGCCTTACTTCTTTTTTCTATAACTAGATTAACTCAAGGTTAAATATTTCGTCTTTTTCAGAAAATGATATGATAATATCCCAGACTATTCTGTTGCGATTTCTGTGCTTGGTTTAATTTTAAAAATGTATGTTAAATATATACTAGGAATTTACTCCTAGGGAATTTAATTTCATTAGGATTCAGTTGGCCATATATAAATTTAATTTCATTCTTAGGTTTGAATTACTAGAAAATTTAATTTCATCCTTAGGATTACTAAGGAGTTAAAAGGAAATTTAATTTCATTCTTACAAGTTGGTTGGCCATATAGTAAATTCCTACAAAGTACCAGTAGTATTTAAATGGTGTTTTGTCATTTCCAAAACATTCTTTTTAATTTTAAACAGTCTTGAAAGTAAGCAACTTTTTTACATTACTCTTACTTTTACTCCTTAAAGTCACATAGTTATGGGTCAAATTCCCTTTTTATCTGGTAGCAGAATTTCAATTGAGGATTTTCTAACAATTTCATTTTGGAAACCAAGACTTAAGTTACCATTTAAAAGATGCTTTCTGGGCTAGCATGGTGACTCAGTGATCACATGCAAGGATGAGGGTGTGAATCCCAGCACCACATATACAACAGTGTTGGAGCAACAAAGGCCACATGAAAAACTAAACAAAATTGATTTTCTCTTCCTCTCATTGTCCCTCTCTCTCTTTAAAAAAAATAAAATAAATAAAGGATGCTTTCTTCTTAGATTTTGAGGTATAATTCCTTACTGACATTTAGGGAAATGAAGGTACTTTTAACAATAAACGTTGGAGAGTCTGTTAGGAGAGAAAGTGAAAGAATCAGTTTTATTTAGTTCTTCATGTAGCTTTTGATGTTCCAAGACTTCGTTGTATACGTGGTGCTGGGTTTGAACCCACATTCTCACACATGCCACACAAGCACCATAACTGCTGACCCACTGCTCCAGCCCCTAAGATTGCTTATGAGGATGATCAGAATTAATATATGACGAAGTCACAATGCAGTCTGCTTACACATAGTGGACAATAAATACGTCTTCTGGAGCTAGGTGGAGGGACTTTTGCTCCCCTTTAATTATCTTTTAAATCCCTTTAGCTCCCTCTTGAATTCCCTTTTGAGCATCTATTCCTCCTTTCCATTTTTTTTTCTTAAACTGTATTACTTAAAGAGTTTTGGGGACAATAAATAGTGCAGAAATTGAAATGAAATAAGAACTAGTTTGGCTTCCCCCCACCACAGGTGAAGGGCTCAGTGAAAGGAAGAATAATTACTAGTTTGATTTTTTTTTTATTAGATGGATATAGAGTTACAATTGAGGGGGAAACATTATCAAACATTCAAGAACAAATGGATATATACTTAGTTATCCAGGGCTAATGCCATATCACGGATGCCCAGCTTGGATTCCCCAAGTTGCTGTTTCCCCCAGAAGAACCCCAGAGTTAAAAGGATATCTCATGGAGGACAGAGATCTCCTTCTGAGATGATTCCCCCGTATTCCCACCCCACCCCTTTTTTTTTAAGGGAGAGGGGACAATGAGAAAGAAAATCAGTTTTAGTTTTTCATGTGGCTTTCATTGCTCCAATACTTCATTGTGTGTGTGGTGCTGGGGTTTGAACCTGTGTCCTCACATGTGCCAGGCAAGTGCCATAACTGCTGAGCCACCACTCCCACCCTGTTAGTTTGATTTTAAGCTGAGGAGAAAGTTAGTGTAAGCACTAGATTATTCCCTAAAATTTCACAAGAACAGATGCAGATCAACTTAAAATCATATCATGCCCAGAAAGAATTCGGAAAATAGGCAGATTTATAAGATGCATTCTTCTCAATGGTTGGCAGATAAACGTGCACACATAAAGCTTAGAGACAGCTAAACCAAAAGTTTTCAGTTCTCTTCTATGTAAATAACTGTTAGATTTGATAAGCAAAGTTTGAGAACTTGTTTTTCTTTTAAATAGGCAGAGAAGATAGCATCTCAAATGATAACAGAAGGGCGTATGAATGGATTTATTGACCAGATTGATGGAATAGTTCATTTTGAAAGTAAGTTTTGTGTATTTCTGTCATAATGAAATGGAGTGAACTCTTGCATATATATGATTAAAATATGTTGAATGGTTTCTTTTAAAACAGAATTTTACTACTGTAATAAGCTTATTTCTAAAAGAAATGATTTAAAAATAATTTTAAAGAGTTATAGTCATGAATCTGCCTAATGCAGCATTTTCTAAACAAAGAAGAAACTTGAAACAAATTTTATCAGTTCACTCAATTACTTATCAAACATTTATTGACCTCATGAGACATATTGAGCGAGTGGAAATGCCAGATGCATTTCCTATTCAGCAGCTCATTAAACTAATGGAGGCTGGCAGGTAAGTGGATCCCTTGACGTTGTCATTGTCTGATATCTTTCAGCTCTTTATTCCTACCTCTGTTACACCCTGATCCTTGTTATACCCACAACTATTTGACTTTTAAAATTTTAATTTGAATTATCTCACTGACTATAATCTTTGTCCTTTTTCTCTATTGGTCTGTCTCAGTTACTCCCGTTTCACAGTTCTTCCTTGGTCACTTGGGAGCTACTAGTCCATCGACTCTCCTGCCTCCTTCCAGTCAGTGAAACCGTTTCATTCACCACTCTTCTTTCTAATTAGTTTGGAGTCCATGATTCATTAGTTCAATTACTTTTTTTTTTTTTACACATACCTAGAACACATACATGGCTGTTGACTTTTTGTTCTAGATGCTCAGGAAACTTCACCTTGAATAAACCTATTCTTTGTCTTTTCCAAGCCTGCACATGAGTAGCTAGCTAATGTTGCTGGAGGATGGCTGGATACCAAACAGATACACTGTAAATTTAAGATCACAGGTCCTCAGGGCTGGAGCAGTGGCTCAGCAGTTAAGTGCTTGGCATGTGTGAGGACCCGAGTTCAAACCCCAGCACCGTGTACGAACACAATGAAGTCTCAGAGCAACAAAAGCCATATGAAAAACTAAATCAAAAATTGATTCTTGGGGCTGGAGCGGTGGCTTAGCGGTTAGGGCCCTTGCCTGGCAGGGGTGTGGATGTGAGTTCAGACCCCAGCACCACATACACAAGAAGTGTCTGAGTGAGGAATGAAAGTCACATGAAAAACTAAATAAAGATTGCTTCTTTCTCTCTCTGTGTCCCCCTCTTTCTTTTAAAAAAGAAAATTGATTCTTTCTCTCTTTCTCTCATTGTCCCACTCTCTTAAAAAAAAAAGAAAAAGAAAAAAGATCACAAGTCCTCAGTACTCCCTGTGACTCATGGTACATTTCTCTCTAGTCTACCACCATGCAATGACTATTTCAGATTTGAATTTTCTTAAATCTCTGACTTTTTTCCTTTCTCTGAACAAAAAATCCTTGTTTCCTATTTTATAGAAGAAGAAAAAGCCATCATTATGAAATTATTTTACCATCTTGATCAGATTTAAAACTTCTAAATTTTAGGTATGGACCTAAATCCTTTTTCTTGTTATTTTGGAGATGTTTTCCATCTCCCTATAAATTTCTTTCACTTGTGCGTAGGATCCTTTCTTTAGTCCCTGCTTCCCTGCCCACCCATTAAAAAAAAAAAGAAAGAAAGAAAGAAAAAGAAAAATATTGTTTCAAAGGAATCTGATTTTAGCAGTTACATTTTTTTCTTTCTTACAAACATTGACATCTTTTAATTAATATTTAAATATACTCAGATCTCTACCATTAAACAAAGATTCTTTTATATTTGAGGCTTCATCTTGACTTTTCAACACAAGTTTAAAATTTGAGGCTCCCTTGCCTTTTCGAACACCTCCCTACCACAACTACTGCGGACTTGACTTCTTTCTTCTCCACACCATTCTTCTGCTTTCCTTCCTATTTTTTCAGGCATTCTTTGTACTTATATTTGTAGATTATGTGGTGCCTTTAACTTTAATATTAGTTACTTATGGCTTAATCTTAGGCCTTTTCCACCTAACACTACTATATTTCTGTTGTTAATCTCATTCAGTCCCTTTGCTTTAGTTGCCATCTCTTTGTAGACAATGGCTAGATTTACCTTTGTGTCAATCTCTCGGATTCTGAGACCCATGGCTTTAGTTCACTATTAAGGTAGTTGTACTTGATTGCTTCATGGGCACCTTAGAATGTGCTCATCCGAAACTGAATTATTTTCCTTTCCTGATGTTCTCCTGTATGCCGTCAGCCATTTAAAACTGCATTGTCCATTTTCTCCTACACTCCTTGTTCTTAATGTCTCCTCCTTCACTGCCCAGAAACCTGTCCGTTTATTCCTCCTCATGACATGTGGAGTCCTGCTTTTCTTCATTTCATACCATCTACCAACCTATTCTCAACCCTGTTGTCCTAGCATCTTCCAATCTCAGGAAATAGCCTTTTCCCCCCTTCGTGTCTACAATTGCTCCTTCCTAATCTTTTTTTTCCCTAGTACAGCCAGAGTAATTGTGATCTTTTAAAAATGCAAACATAAAAAAAAAACAAAACAAAACTGGAGCAGTAGCTCAGTGGTTATGGCGCTTGCCTGGCATGGGCAAGGACAAGAGTTCAAACCCCAGCACCATGTACACAACAAAGTGTCGAAGCAACAAGGGTCACATGAAAAGCTAAATAAAATTGATTTGCTCTTTCTCTCCCTCTCTCTTAAAAGAAAAAAAAATCTTAAAAAAAATTTAAAAAACCCCAGAATGATTGAATCATGTGCTGTTTTGCACTCTAAAGAATGAATGGCTTACCTGTTTTGAACAAGTTCTACAAAATTTCCAAAAGGCTCTGCCTGGTGCTGTCTAGCTTTCTTTTGCCATTCTAGCCACATAGCTCTTTGTATTTTTTTTCAGTATTGTAAATTCCTGCCCCTATCAAACATACTAAAAATCCACCCTCTTTAGCCATTCTTTGTTTCCCGTGTCTCAGTTTGAACAGTGTTAATCAGTAATGATCTTCCTGCCTCTCCAGACTAGGTGTGACTTTATATGATATGTTCTGTCACTCTGAATTTCTTCCTAGCATTAATGTTAATTGTTTTCAATTGTATATCTTTTTCTAAATGTCTTTTTCTGCTTCCAAACTAAGCTTCCTAGTGGTAGGTAGTAAGACTATCTTATTATCCACACTATATATAACATCCAGTGGCTAGCACACTGTAAATGAGAAGTGAACACTGTAGTAACATGACAGAGGTATCACCAACGAAGGGCCATTTAAATTAATTTATATCATTAACAGAACATAAAATATTTTTCTAATTTTCTTAGATCTTAAGAATTATAATGGTAGATATGCTCATAAAGGGAAGTTCATCATATCTTTGCACTCCTACCTCTGTTCCTCTAATCTAAGCTCCCTGATGTAACTAATATTGCCTGTCAACTTTGTGTGCCTTTCTAGATGTTCATGGTATGATATATGTAAAACAAAGATATTTTTTAAAAATGGATTACAGGATTATATTGTAGTACTCTGCAAATTGTATTTTTGAATTAATTGTATCATGAACATAATTTCAAATTAGAAAATAACAAACTAATTTGTTTGTTTAATAGCTATATAATATTTCATGGAGTTCAACTCTTCACCATTTTCAACTTGTTTCCTTCTCTTTGTTCCCGCCCCCCCCACTACTGGGGTTTGAACCAATGCCTTCTACCACTAACATTCCTAGACTTTTTATTTTTATTTTTAATTTTGTGACAGAGTCTCACTAAGTTGCTTAGGGCTCCATTAAGTTGCTGAGGCTGACCTTGAACTTGTGATCCTTTTGCCTCAGCCTCATGAGCCACTGGGATTACAGGCCTGCACCACCTTGTCTGACTTCCCTGCAATGCACCTTTATGTAACATTACATACAGTATTTCTGTAGAACAGAGTCTTAAAAGTAATACTTTTACATCAAAGGATATGTGTATTTTGCCTTTTAAGAGATACTATCAATTAGCTTTCCAGAAAAGTGTAGCCATTTAGAATTCCACCTATGAGAAAATAAATCTTCAATAGCTGGATATCATGGCTTTCTAAATCTTTTGCTTTTTGATGGGGGAAATGACATTATTATTTTGGTGTGCATTTCCTTGGCATTAATGAAGCTTATTATCTTTCTGTGTATTTCTATTAGCATTTCCCCTTCTGTGAATTAATGTTACTTTTTCTTGTCTGTTTCCTCCTTTCTACTTACCACACCTCTCCTTGTGAACTTTCAGCATCTATTTTTGTAGTTTTTGGTACAATGACTGTATCACATTCTTGTATGTGTTACTAATGTTTTCCCCTCATGTCAGGTTTGGTTTTTTTGGAAAGGGAAAGCTCTTTGCATATGTATTTTCTTAAATTTTTGGGCAGCCAAATATCTCAGTTTTTTATTTTGGTTTTTTGTTTTTGTTGTTGTTATTTGTGTGTGTGTTTGTTTTATACCGGGGATTGAATTCTGCAGTGCTTAACCACTGAGCCACATCCCCAGCCCTTTTTATTTTGAGACAGTCACACCAAGTTGCTTAGGGCCTCACTAAGTTGCTGAGGTTGGCTTTGAACGTGGAATCCTCCTGCCTTAGCCTCCTGAGCCACTGGAATTACAGGTCTGTTCTACCACGCCCACCTTATTTTATGTTTTTTGAGTTTTCTGTATTGAAAAAGAAAAAAAATTGAACAAGTCTCCATGGTAGGGTGTCTTTTTCTGAAACTTCTAATATTTTTATTTATTGTCTATATGTAGAAATTTCATCTATCTACAGTTCATTTTTGTGGGTAATTTTAGGGTATGATCTAGATGAACAGCCAATTATGCAAGTATAATTTGTTAAGTAAAGCATCCTTTCTGATTGAATTGTGATCTTTGACATGTTAGTTTCTTCATATATGTTTGCATATACTTCATTCATCTGATCTACAGCATTATGATAATAAGTTTATAGTGATTGTTACTATTGGTAAAGCAATTCCTGCCCTTCCACTGCTACTTGTTTTATGGAATTGAAATCCTGTAACAAAACTAATCATTTAAAAGTAAAGTTCAATAGCACATGATATATTTATGTTGTATACCTCCATCTCTATCTTGTTTTGAAAAAGATTTTGTTTCCCCAAAAGGAAACCCATTCCCATAAGCAATTACTCCCATTCTTTCCCCAGCTCCTCGCAGCTGCTTTCTATCCACGTGGATTTACCTATTCTGGGATTTCATAAAAATGGAGTGATAATATATGACCTTTTTTTTCCTTTCATTCAGCATAGTAAGTTTGAATTTCATCTGTGTTGTAGCATACAGTCAGTACTCACTTAAGGTAAAATGGTATTCCATGATACGAATATACCACAATTCTGCTTCTCTTTTTCATTTTCAAAATTATTTTGGCTATTCTCAAAAACCAGTCTTCTGTATTACTTTAATAACTTTGTCCTGATCAGAAAATGAAAAAAGAGAGGATTATCTTGGAGATTTCATTAAATTTCTATAATTACAGAGGAGAACTGACTTTTTATGACATTACATATTTTCACTTGGAATATGATTTGTATGTGTCCTTTATTCTGATTTTATATATCTTTTTCCCATTAAATGTGTTCCGTTTTTTTGCAAATTTTGCTGCTTTTTTGAATCAGGCTTTTCTTCATTTTTTTCATTTCTACTGTATTTTTCTGGTGTAGAAAAAAATCTGGTGGACTCAAGGTAGTGTTTTGGGCAGTTATTGTTGGATTTGTTTGTGTTTCAATGTTATACTTATTCTTCAAAGTCAAGTAGGAAACCTTGAATATGTAAGTAGATTTGTTTCCCCAGGAGATGGCAGTGTTGTAAGATTAGTAACCTGCTTTAAAAAAAAAACAAACAACTTTAGAGTAAGAGACCTTTGTGGTTGTGATTAAGGTTGTTCAGCTAGTTGGCTTTTTGTTTGTTTGTTTGTATTCAAAAGTAATAATGAGGGGCTGGGAGCTGTGGCTCAGTGGTTGCGATGCTTGCCTGGCATGTGTGAGTACATGAGTTCAAACTCTCTAGCACCCATATACAACCAAGTGTTGGAGTACCAAAAGCCACATGAAAAACTAGCTAGCTTCTCTTTCTCTCTGTCTGTTCCTCTTTATTTTTTTAAAGTAATAATGTAAACATGTATCTGTGTGATATGTCTTGTTTTGTTTTATACTTTGTCAGTGATTTGATTTCTTAACTATTGCTTTGTTAGTGTGACTTTTAGCTAAAATTTTTGGAAAAAACTTTAAAAATATTACTGTATTTGTCTTTTAACATCCATTTGCTATGAATACAAAGGAGTCATTTCAGTTTCTACATTATTTCCTTTTTTTCTTTAGCACGAGAAGCCCTACCAACATGGGACAAGCAGATCCAGTCACTTTGTTTCCAAGTAAATAACCTTTTGGAGAAAATTAGCCAAACAGCGCCAGAATGGACTGCACAAGCCATGGAAGCCCAGATGGCTCAGTGAACCCTTACCGAGCTTCCGTAGATCTTTCTCCATGTTGTGCAGATTGATTCCACTTCCCTCCAAAGCATTCGTATTATGACCTTACACATTGTAAATCCCTTTTATGCCGGATTCCACTAAAGAAGACATTAGAGCAAAAAGTACAACATTTAAAAATATGTAGTTCCCATATATTCAGGGTCTGTGTATTGAGCTAACTCAGATGTTTTGAAAGCTTTTTCTTTAAACAAAGGTGAAAATATCTATGGCTAAAAAGTTTGGGATTTGTGATAACTTTGTAATCATGTCAACTTAAGTGCTTTGTGCCTCTCCAAATGTGGTTATTCTAATAAATGGAGAAATGAACCAAATAAAAGTAGTTCTTTGTTTTTAATTAGTGAAAAGTGTTTTTTTCCTTCAATTCGGAGACATTGATTTTTATTATATGCTACAAAACAAAGATAAGCTATAATGGCTATTCTCCGTATAGTCAAAGAGTCACCAAGCCAAGAGACAGTAAGTTTAATACTTGGAGTTGCTCCAAGTACTCGAGCACACTGGGACGAGCTCTTCATTTAGCTGAGAGAAGTCATGGAAGGCTGGCTCCTTGGAGGATGATTTCTGGGTTTACAATGTAGGGAAAGGACTTTAAAACAAACAAAAAAACCTACATGGGTACCTTCCACTTTCAATTCCAATACGTAGGAAGCTCAGAGGTCAATATGACATCCGCACAACACAAAAAGAGCTAAACAGACTGAAAGTCAATGGCTTTTCTTAGATTCCCTCAAAGAATTGAAATCACAGGGCAAAACACCACCCAAACTGAGCAAATCATCAGGTATAGAGAATCACAGTTGAGATCAACTTACTAGAAAAAGAGGCTGCTGAAGTCAGTAAGTGGTTGGAACACTAAAACAGTAACTATGACAATTGTGGAAACTGAGCCTGGACTAACTTTACTTAAAACTCTAATGCACCCTAACCAGGTTCTTGTGGCTAAGATTGGGATTTCCTTATGTTTCAAGCAGGGCAGGAAAGGGGGAAATAACTATTATGAAAAATACTGAGGGAGCAAGTAGCATACTTTGAAATCAGACCCTAATCATTTTCCAAAACAAAGGCCTGTCCTTTAAGGGAAACTGCCAAATCCTTGTCTGACCTAGAGAATGTATAGACAATGCTTGCTAACTTTAGCCTTTCTGTGACATGTAAGGGGAGGAACAATAAAGAAAGACTACTGAAGGTGACAGCCTGGGGACTAAACTGAAAAACAGGTATATTATAGAAGGTTTCCCAAGTACCCTACTACCACATCAATAGGATTCCAGTATAATAACTGAATTATGAGAGCTGCAAGACATATTTAAGAAGGAATTCTTAGGGAAACCTAAAATGGTGGCGGAAGGGGAAAACACAAAACTGAAGCCTCTTTCAGTTATAGGAATAGCAAACAGTCTAGCCCCTTCCCAGATGAACAAAAACCTCAACTAAAAGCCTAATTGTCTATTACCTGATAAATCATGTCTGGTTTTCAACCAAAACATTAGGAGTCATGCTGGAAGTCCCGAAAACAATCTGAAGAAGTGTATAAAGCACCAGAACTTGACTAAGATATGGTAAGGGTGTTGGAACTGTTGAATCAAGAACTTAAAACACTATGATTAACATACCCAGGTCTCTAATGGAAAAAGTGGACAACAAGTGGAGAGATGGAGACTAAGAATTGAAATGCTAGAAATAAATACCACAGAAATGAATGCCATCTATGGGTTCATCATCAGATAGGAGGTAGCTGAGAAAAAAATCCTTGATCTTAAAGATATGTCAAAAGAAACTTCCCAAACTGAAATACAAGGAGAAAAAAGAATGAGAAAAGTGGAACGGAGTATCCAAGAGATGGGGAACAATTAGAAAAGGGTAATGGGAATACCAGAAAGAAAAGAAAAAAAGGGAAAGGAAGAGAAGAGCTACTTGAAATAATAATGGCCAAGAGTTTCCCAAAATTGGTATACACCAAACCACAGTCCCAGGACTGTGTTGTCTCAAAGCATCAAGTAAGATCTGTGGGTGTAGCTCAGTGGTAGAGTGCATGCCTAGTACACCTAAAACCCAGTATGGTCCATACGACCAAAAAAACCCAAAGCCAAACAGAAAATATTAAGATAAATACCAAAAAACCTACTTGTGTCATATTCAGACAGTCGAAAACCAAAGAGGAAATCTTGAAAGAAGCCACAAGAATAACACACCTTCTCTGTAGAGAAACATGAATAAGAATTACATTGAATTTCTCATCAGAAGTCTTATAAAGCAAGAGCAGAGTGGAAATATTTTTCCCACATTTTTTATTGGTGCATTATAGTTGTACATGTTGATGGGATTTGTTACATATCTGTACATGCACACACTATAACAATATAATTTGGCCAGTCTCCAGAGTGGAAATATTTAAGGTGTTGAAAGAAAAAAACCCTACCAGTGTAGGATTTTATCCAGTAAAGATAGCCTTCAAAATTGAATAAGAAATGTGGTTCCAACAAAAAGAATATTTTCTGCCAGGAGGCCTATCTTGGAGAGAGGTTAAATTCTTCAGAGAGAAGGAAAATGTATAGGCTAAAAACTCAGAACTACATAAAGAAAAGAGCAGAAATAAATGAAAACTAAAGCAATATTTTAAAAATTTTAAATTGATTTAATGGATAACTTCAAAGAAATAGTAGCAACAATGTATGGGTGATTATAACGTGGATAAATGAAGTTAATGACAATAGTGTTGTAAGGGGTGGGAGTAATGAATTGAGAATACTCTAAGGTACCTGCACTACCATGAAACAATAGTGTTCCTTGAAAGCAGACTTAGATTAGTTGGCAAGTGACATAACTGCTAAGCCATCGCTCTAGACTCAAAGTTGGAAATTGATAGAGAAAAATCAATGAAACAAAAACTGGTGCTTTGAAAATAACAGTAAATTGGTAAGTGGCAAGCCAAGCTAAGATAAAGAAAAAAAGAGAAGACACAAATTACTAATATCAGAAATGTCGGGGGGTGGATACTGGAGCGGTGGCTCAGCGATTACGTGTGCCCAGCATGCGCGAGTATGCGAGTTCAAACCCCAGCACCACGTACACAACGAAGTCTCCGAGCAACTAAGGCCACATGAAAGACTAAATAAAATTGATTCCTTCTCTCCCTCTCTCTCTCTCCCTGACCCTCTCTTTAAAAAAGAAAAAAAAGTGAAAGAGGGGCCATTGCTATAGATGCTATAAATATTAAAAGGTAATAAAGATTATAAACTGCTCTGTGCCCACAAATTTGATAATCCATGTGAAATGGACCAATTCCTGAAAGACAAAATCTGACATAGTTCCCGCACGAAGAAACATACGATCTGAGCAGAACTATTTCTGTAAAGGAAATTGAATCAATAAATTAATAACTTTTCATAACAGAAAGTACTAGGCCTAGATGGCCTTACTCATAAACTCTGCCAAATACTGAAGAAAGAAATCACACCAATTCTCTACAATTGCTTCTGAACAAAACAGAAGCAAAACTGCTTCCTAACCCATTCTAAGACAGCCTTAGCAAAACCAGATTGAAAACACTGTAAGAAAGGCAAACTATAGGCCCATATTTCTCATAAACATAGATGCAAAAATCCTGAAGAAAATAATAGCAACTCAAATCCAACAATATGTAAAAAAAAAAAAAAAAGTAAATACTACCACCAAGTGGAATTTATTTCTAGGTATGCAGAGCTAGGTCAGCATTCAAAAATCAGTTAATATAATCCATCACATCAACAGGCTAAAGAGGAAAAGTCACATGATTGTACCAATAGGTGCAGAGAAAGTAGACCTGTCATCCTTCAAGAAAGGTAGGACAGTTATACCAAGACCCTGAAATGCTCCTGTCAGTTCACAAGGACCTGGCCAAACCCAAGAAATGATGAGAGCCAGCTAGGGCCAGACTGCCTAGACAAGAATTATCTAGGAGGACATGGACTTACTTGTGTATGTTGAGACATAGGGCAAGTTGGTGTTATCTGTAGAAAGCAGGGGGCCATCCCTGGACAAAGTGTCATCAGGGAGAGGAGGCTATGTTCTGGTGAAGAACCTGAGGTATTGTATGATACCTGTCTAGCCCGTCCCCACTGGATCTGCCCCATGAGCACTTTTCAAAAAATCCTGTATCTTACTTGCCCTTTCCAGGTGTTTTGCTTGGTGCCTTGGCCACCTATTCCACTGCCTTAGTAACACTGGACTCTGGCCCAGATAGTATCTCATGAAATTCAGCATTCATCCATGACAAAGCCTCAGGAGTTACTGCCCTTGCCTGGCACGCACCAGGACCTGGGTTCAAACCTCAGCACCACATACACAACTAAGTGTCAGAGAGAAAAATGAAAAATAAAATGGATTCTCTCTCTTACTCTCCTCTCCCTCTCTCTTTAAAAAAAAATGTGTGTGGTGGAAGCAGGAAATGTTGGGAATGGTGACAGCAAAGAAGTAGCAGGAGACTGGGTTAAGCGTAAATTGAAAGACTAAAGAAATTGTGAAAGACTAAAGAAAATGCTGAACTCTGTTTTATAGAAAGATTATTAATGAATTCCTGCAGACACCATATAGGATGGATTGGAGAGAAGGCACGGGGACCTGGAGTTACCAGAGACAGGGATACCAGTTCAGAGGCTATGGGGACCATTTGCTAAAGAAATATTAAGGACTACATTCGTGGCAGTTGAGACAAAGAGGAGAGGACACGTTCACCCCCTCAATAAATGATTTCAGTAGGTACTTAGGTGCCAGTCATTTTTCTAGACACAGAGGACACAGTAACAAGCAAATGATATCACCCATTGGGGGTTTCAAGTGCCGTTTAAGCAACTGACGTTGGACTCTGATTGGATGTGGGTGAAAAATCCAGATATAAATGATCTCTCCATTTTCTCAATGTATCCTTCTCCCCACATCCAATCAGAGTCCAACGTCAGTTGCTTAAACTGCACTTAAAACCTCCAATGGGTGATGTTATTTGTTGGTTAATGATGGACTTGTGCAGTAGATAGTAGTAGATTTTGCTCTGGGCACAGAGTCATCTCTTTTCTCTGGAGCTAGCAAATCAAATGTGAAATAGTTGGGTCTTCAAAAAAAAAGTTTTAAAACAAACCCCAACTGTTTTAAAACCATGCTCTTGGCATATTTTCCTTTCAAATTTTAAGTACACTTTCTAACAGTCCAGAATTTTTTCCTCATATAGCATATTGTGTGACTATCTGTAACTGCAGGTGGATATTTCTGTCTCAAGATGTAAAGAGAGGGTAAAAATTAATGGCCTCTCCATAATATTTTCTGTGTTCACTGCTGTTGTATAGAAAATACAAAATTAGAAAAGGCAGAAAAGTCACATCTTAGTTTCTCACAACCTCTTTTTCCACAGTTCATGAATCTGATGCTGAGGTGAATGTGCACATAAGGAGATTTTTATTTTCAGGGAAGGAACATGGAGAAAGATAGAATGGAACCACTTGGCAAAGTTCAAAGATGGAAAAAAGAAATGAAGACTAGAGCCATTGTGCCTCATCCAAATATAGTGGGTACCTATAACAATTTCAGTGGTGGCATGGGTAAACATGATTGGTTAGTTTCCAAATTCTCCATCTCTACTTGAGGTAAAAAATGATGTGGGTCTTTGTTTACTTGGATAGCTGATATATATTTCAAAAATGCATGGATTATTCATAAATTTTTTAACAGAGACAAGAAAGATCTCATAAATTTGTAGGATTTGAAAAGAGACATCCGCTCAGCATACCTTCAAACGGATGTAATGAGAACCCACCAGGAGGAAGAAAGTGTACTACTCCCAGACCTATTATGATTGAAGATGATATCAGGTTTGACATGAGAAGCCATATCACTCTCAAATGGCAAGAACTCTAATGGTGCCAAAACAAGCCATGTCATGGGAAACATATTGTCAAAATGTACTGTGACCCTTTAAAGTGTTTTGCTCATCCCACCAAAATTACTTGTTGAACAGATCCTGTAAGTCACTTCTTGGTACATTGTGTAGGGTATAAAGGATATCATATCATATTTGCCCAATGGTCACTTTATAGGCTAGGTTACATATATGTGAAAGATACTATATTGTCTTAGTGTTCTATTTATAGGACAATCTGTATTTTTTATGTTCATGACAAAAGGATACATAAAGGGTTTATAAACTGTAGATTATGATTTCCAATCTATTTTAATGCACCTCTGTCAATTTTGTTTAATATATGTAGAATTGACAACTTGGGACTTAATGGGTTAAAGAAAATCCAGCCCACTTTGATAGCTGAAGTTCTAAAATCCCTGTTCAGCAGTGAGTTTGTAGCTGCCAGAGGTTCTTTGCACCTCAGCTAGGATGAAGTCCTTGGTCACCTGAGTTTTCAGGTTTTTGGAAGGACAGGTTTTGTTTGTTGGTTGGTATTACCAGGGATTGAACCCAACCCCAGCACTTTTTATTTTTTGCTTCGAGATGGGATCTCCCTAATTGCCCAGGCTGGTGTAGAACTTGCGATCATTCTGCCTCAGCCTACCGAGTGGCTGAGATTACATGCACGCGCCCCTGAGCCCAGGGGAGATTTCAGGTTTTGATGTTCTTCTTAGTATAGGGAAGCTATTGAAGCCCTGGGAGTAGTAGAACATGGGGTGGACCCGGGATAGAACCCTGTGAAGCACTCATGTCTCTATGGGAAGGAAAGGCAGGGGCTATACACTGCTAGTTGAGTGCCCGCTAACATCCAGGTGCTGGAGGAGGCAACGTCCACCGAAGTTCTGTCTGACAAAGTCCAGGCTTGGGGAATGGGCTAGGCAAAGCCAGCCCTGGAGATTGCCAAAAATCATCCCTTCTAGGAATTGGCTGTATTTTAGTAATTATGTGTGAATTTACTCAAACTGAATCTCTCTGGTTGTTATGAGAATTCTATTGCTTAGACAACTGTTAGGGATTGTTGAGAAGGATACTTGTTATAACACGTATAGAAATCATGGAAAACAAAGCTATACTGGCTTTAAAACAAAATTGGGTGTAGAAAGCAAAATAATTAGAACTAAGGAATAAAGAAACAATATACATACGTGAAACATTTACCAATACCATCCTGAGTGCTCACATTGTATTGTGAACTTTGAGTGAGAAAGGTGTTTACCTTTCCTGTTGTTACAGAGGATGAGCTTTAACTCCCTAGTAGTAAATAAGGTATGTTTGTCTTTCCTGGCTTAGCGGAGATTGAGTTTTAACTTCTTTTAGTAGTAAATAAGACATGTTTACCTTTTTTGTCTTTGTAGAGGTTAGGCTTTAAACCTTTTAGCCCATAGGTTAGGATGCACAGATAACTTTATAGGATCAACATTTATAGGATCTAGGATAGCTATAGAGTATTTGGTAAGGTTACAGTCACAAAATAGTTTTAGGTTAGTAGTTTATAAGGTATAGGAGTAATATAGCCTACATCATAGTTTAGTTAATTAAGAAACTTTTCATTTATGCTCAGCTAGGGCTTCTAGACTAATGCAGTATGGTGAGCTTTAAGGCTTCTCTTATCTAGTGAGGTAATGGTTTGCAGAAACATCTAAAGGAATTTAGGGAGACATAATTTGATGAAGTGTTTGGTCTCTGTCCTTTGTAAATGCAGGTTTAAACAATATGGTTAATGTGATGGGGAGGTTGAGACCATGAATTGTACCAATGGCTGATACTTTAAGTATTTTTATGTCTGATGCTCTGAAACGGTTTAAACCAAATAGTTACATATGGTCATTATGGTCATTATGGTGGGGAAGTCGAGGGCATGAATTGTACTAATGGTTGATGCTTTAAGTTTACTGGGAAACTGAAAAGAGAATTGTATAACGAAGCTGATAATGAAAGACTTGTTTGTGCACCTGTATAAAAATGTTCAACAATAAAGAACAGACGGCATTTTGCTCAAGCAGGGAACTGTGTCTGCTTGCAACTTGTTCCAGCCGTTCCTCCGTACCACAGACTCCACTCCTCCTTCAGGGACCCGAGTTCAGCTGGGGCTGGCCCCCCGCAAGGTGCTTTGAGATCTTATCTCACTGAAACGTCACAATTGATCTAAGGTCGATAGTTTTTGCCCCTGCTTCCTCTGCCCCAACAAATGAAATGGACTTAGAAGTTGGGGAGGACTAGGAGAAATTAAGAAGTGAGATTTTCAGGGCAAAATGTTGCAGATGAATGAAATGGAATAAGAAATGTGGAAAAAATTTGTCTTACACATATATCCACTGATATTCAACACAAATTGCATCAGACTGAATTTGAAAGTGAAATCTTTACTGCTTGCTCCGATGCCTCATATTCAAAACAGAAGAAAATCAATAACACAAAACCCTCAAGTATGCAGTTGGGAAGCAAGGAATAGGCCATTTGCAGAAAATCGTACTTACACTTGTAGATAACATGAAAAGGAGGAAAATTGTGTCTCTAAAGTTCTTGGATGAAAGAGCTGAGTCCCTGTAGACCAAAATCCCCTGCTAAGCAACCAAACTACAATAAAAAAATTATGAGACTGACCCCTGGGGTTAACTAGTGACAAAGACATTTTATTTTATTTTATTTTATTTTTTAAGAGAGAAGGACAATGAGAGGGAGAGAGGGAAAGAGAATCAATCTTCATTGAGTTTTTTCATATGGCTTTCCCTGCTCTGACACTTGGCTGTGCACGTGGGTGCCGGGGTTTGAACCCGTGCACTTGCACATGCCGGGCAAGCGCTTGAACCACTGAGCCACCGCTCCAGCCCCCGACAAAGGCATTTTAGAGCAAAAAAGCATAAAAAAATCTTGCTAAGGGCAGCGGGTGTAGCTCACTGGTAGAGCACCTGCTTAGCATGCATGAGGCTCTGAGTTCTATCCCAGCACCACAAGCACAGAACAAAACAAAAAAGAATCTTTTCAATAAAATCTTTGGTTTATTATCTGTATTAAAATATTTTGTTTACATTTTAAATGTAATATAAAAATTTTATAATCCAGGGGCTGGAGCACTGGCTCAGCGGTTATAGTGCTTGCCTGGCATGCGCGAGGATTGAAGTTCAAACCCTAGCACCACGTACACAACGAAGTGTCTGAGGAATGAAAGTCACATGAAAAACTAAATAAGGATTGCTTCTCTCTTAAAAAAAAATTTATAATCCAGAAAAATTCAATAATGTGAGAGCAAGGAGAAACTACGCTAAAGGGCAACTTTTATTTAAAATAAATCAGAAGTTTAATTTTTTTGTGCCATCATCATAATTAAACATATCCATTGTTTCACTTGCAAAAGATGGAGAAGTACTCAAGTTCAAGAGGTGTCTGCTGATTTTAGCTGCTTCAGTAAGGGCTCTTCACCTATAAGGGACACACAAGCAACAGTTTTGAATTTTCTCAATCTACTTTTTAATTTTTAATAAGCTTTTAATTGCAGAATCATTTTATATTTACAGAAAGGTTGAAAAGATGGTACAGAGAACATCCATATACCTTGCACCCAGTTTTCCTGTTGGTTAATATCATACACTACTATGGTAGACTTATAATAACTAATGAACCAAAATCAATACATTATTATTAATCAAACCATACTTTATTGAGATTCCTCAGATTTTACCTGCAATTCTTTTTCTGTTCTAGGATCCTATCTTATATTTAATTATTGTATTTCCTTAGGATTATTTAAATTGAGTTTCTCAGACTTTCCTTGTTTTTGATGACCTTGATGTGTTTTTGTTGTTATTTATTTATTTTTGCTTACTGGGAATTGAGCCCAATGGTGCTTTTCCACTGAGCCACCTCCTCAATCCTATTTATTATTTATTTATTTATAAGAGAGGGATGATGAGAGAGAGAGAGAGAGAATCAATTTTATTTAGTTTTTCATGTGGCTTTTGTTGCTTGGACACTTTGTTGTGTATGTGGTGCTGGGGTTCAAAACCGTGTCCTTGCACATGCCAGGCAAGCACTGTAACTGCTAAGCCACCACTCCAGCAACCAGTCCTTTTAATTTTGAGACATAGGCTTGCTAAGTTCCTGAGGTTTTGTTAAGTTGCTGAACCTTGCCTTGAATTTGCAATCCTCCTACTTCAGCCTTCTGAGTTGCTGGGTTTACAGGTGTACGCAGCTGTACCCACCACCTTGACGTTTTGAGGACATTTATCGAGTGTTTCATAGAATGTGCCTCAGTTTAGTTGGTCTGATGTTTTCCTTGTGGTTAGACGGGGGTTATGGAGTTTGGGAAGGAATACAACAAAGCTCAAGTGCCATTCTCATCACATTATTTCCTGAGATGCAGTCCATTAACATGTCTTGTCCCTGTTGAAGATAACTTTGATCACATAACTGAGGTAGTTTTGGCAGGTTTCTCCTTTATATAATTGTTCCTGCTTTTCATGAAGCTCTTTGGAAGGAAGTCACTATGCAAACCCACACTTAGGATGGAATCCGGTTCCATTTCCTTGAGGGAAGAGGTATTTACATAAACATTTGGAGTTCTTTCTTTTTTTTCCCCCCTGGTATTGGAGGATTGAACCCAGGGTGCTTGACCACTGAGCTACCATTCCCAGCCCTATTTATTTTTGTTGTTAGGATCTCAAGAAGTTGCTAAAGCTAGCCTTGATCTTGTGAACTTCCTGCCTCAGCCTCCTGAGTAATTTGGATTACGGGTGTGCACCACCAGCTCAGCAAATATCTCGAGTTCCGTACGGGAGATTTGTCTCTTTTACTGTAGAGAAATCCTCCTGCCACTTCTTTGCTCTCAACAATTTCCAATTTTCCCTGCCTTCAACATACTTTTTTCAAATCTTATGCAATTGTTTATATCAATATGGCCTTACATTTTACATTTATTTACTTTTGACAACATGATAGTAGTGATTTTAATTCAATATGTCATCATTCTGTATTCAAATTCTTCCAGTTTTGGTTAGGGGAAGCTTTTGGAGTTGGTACCTATGTCCCTTTGTCTCAATCTGTTCTTTCTTTTCTTTCTTTCCCTCCTTCTCCTCTTTTAGCAGTGTGGAGGAAGTCTCAACCTATTTTAACATAAATCTTCATTCTTTGCTCTTTGTCTCTTGATTCTATTTTAGATACTTTTATATCTAGTTTGATTGTCAATGAATAATGTAGGGTCCAAATTGATGATTAGGAGTTACAGCCACCAAGATATTTTACTTTACACCTGTTCAAAGATCCATTGAGATAATTTCCCTGAGGTTGAAAAAAACTAGTTCAGATATCAAGATGCATTATTATGTGTACGGACACGTATTTATCCAGATTGTTTCATGTATTTAACAGTGTTGTAATGGCCTACATCTTCGCTTCTGGCCTCATTCTGTCCAGTCTCTGACATACACCATTATCACAGCATCACTGCTGACGTCACTCTACGCTCTTGAAGTCTGTAGTAACTTCCCCCAACTTACTGAGTCATTAGCTTAATATTCAAGACATTGTATGCCAACACCTCAACTAACTACTAAAAATCTTGTATTTTTCAGGCGGTGGGGAGAGGGGAAAAAAGGGAAGTGCTAAAGAGTAATACTGGCCAAATTATATTATTATATTGTGTGCATGTATTAATACGTAACAACAAATCCCACCATTATGTACAACTATTATGCACCGATAAAAAATGTGGAGGGGCTGAAAAGGTGGCTCAGCGGTAGAGCACTTGCCTGGCACGCATGAGGACCTGGGCTCACACTCCAGCACCACATACACAACTAAGTGTTGGAGAAACAAAGGCCAGATGGAAAAGTAAATAAAAATTGATTCTCTCTTTCTTTCTCTCACTCTCTCTCTCTTAAAAAAAACAAAAAGCAGGGCTGGAGTAGTGGTTCAGTGGTTACGGCGCTTGCCTTGTATGCAAGAGGACCCGGGTTCAAACCCCAGCACCATGTACACAATGAAGTGTCGGAGCAATGAAAGCCACGTGAAATGCTAAATAAAATTGATTCTCTCACTATCGCTCTCTCTCTTTATTAAAATAAGATGAAAAAGTAAAATTAACATATATACTCTCCTCTCTTGTAAAAAATCATGTGAAAAGAAAAAAATTCTTTTATTTCTCAGTATTTTCCTACTTCTACCATGTTCTAAGTTGGACCTAAGCTCATAAAGATGGGGTTTGGGGTGGGGGATGGCTCCATGGATTCACTAACGTTGCTGATCAAAAGGAACATTGCATTTCTATTAATCTTATTCCCATCTTCTGTCAATGAGCCTGTTTGCCCCACTTCATCCCCTTCCACCCTTGTCCACCCTGCTGTATGTCCCAGGCAGCCGACCTGTCGACTAGAGCAATTCTTTACTGCCCTCTGCCTTTTTGGTGGGTTCAGCCACAAGAAAGCTCAAGAGGACATCATCCTGGGGATCGCCGCAGGCCACGCCTGTCTCTCTATTGAGAGGACACCGTTCCTCTCAGGGCAGCCTTCCTCACACAGTTGTCTCCTTGGAGAACCAGGCAACTGCTCCCTCCTGGCCTCCTGGACCTGGGGTGGGAACTGCTGAGCTGTTGCCAGGCTGCTTATTGCCCCATCCTGTCACTTCCCTCCCTCCTCCGCCCGCACCTAGGCAATTAGTCTCCATTAAATCCTATCACAATCTGAGTTTCGCCTATTTCTTGTTGTGCACTAATAACATACTTCCTCTTTAGAATTAAAAATCACTTTTTTCAAGAAACTTTCACTCATTCATCTTGCAAGTATGACCTTTTCTTCATCGCAATATAAAACAGCAACCTGTCCAGAGAGGTTCATCAAACTCTGCATTGTATTTCAGTGCTTGTCTAATCCCTTCTTTTTTTATTTTTTATTATTGTTATTATTTTTTGATGCCAGGAATTGAGCCCAGGGGTGCTTAACCACTGAGCAATGTTTCCATTCCTTTTTTTTTTTTAAATTTTATTTTTTTCGAGACAGGGCCTCCTTAAGTTGGATAGGGCCTAGCTAAATTGCTGAGGGTGACTTTGAATTTGTGATCCTGCCTTAGCAGGCCAAGTCACTGGGATTATAGGCTTGTGCTACTGTGCCCGGTTAATCCCTTCCTCATGTGTATAAAATCTATAAGGACAGGGGGATCAGTTATTTTATTTTTGTCCATGATATCTAGCAATGTAGTATGTAGTATTAGATATTTGAAACATTATTTGCTAAATAAATGAAAAAAATGTGGACATATCACCCAAGAATTTTTTTTTTAAGAGAAGGAGAGTGAGAGAGAGAGAGAAAGAAAAAGAGATCAACTTTATTTAGTTTTTTTTCATGCCAGGCAAGCACCATATTGCTGAGCCACCACTCCAGCCCAAGAATTGCTTTTGTTAACCTATTATAAGGTCCTCATTCCAGACAGAAAGTGAGACATTGTGAATAATGGAAAAAATAATGTTTCCTTCTCATACACCAGGTCTAGTCTATAGAGATAGCTAACAAATTCTTGTTGATTTCTATTTAAGTACATCCTCAATAGCCAATCCTGAGAAAAACTAGTGGAAAAAGACTTGATGGAATTTCAGAGAATGAAATTCTATATAATATTTCCAAATATTTTATATTCTATATCCACCCATGTCAAAGGCCACCTTCTCTAAAAGGATAGTTTTTCTATTTCATTTTCATATTTATTAACGTGTTCTGTTTGGGGGTATTTGTGCATTTAGTTATAAATTGTTACATTTATAAGGTATTTAAGTCATTTATTAGAAATGCATATTTGTATTTGTGTTTATAGACATTTTTATTAAATACCATACATGTGGCATTTATTCTACTGAGCACGGTGAGGCACCCCAGTTGCACAGATAGAGCTACAAGTGTATATGAATACATTTTTGCTTCATCACAAACATATTTATATGATTACATACATGTTTCTAGTTGTTTCATCAATACACATATTCACATATGTCTATATGTGTACATATAGTTTTACTAAGAAGGCCTTTCAGGTCTCTGTCTGAATGAATGACCTGAGACATCTGGAAAAGTCCTACTAGAGCTGATGGCTCTGTTTCTTTGTCTGGCCTTACACCACATGTCCAATAGGACCTGTTTATCTTTAGCTCACTAGATAGATTCCTCATGCCACAGTTGATCCAAATATTACAGAATTCATAAATTTCATTTGCTCTACTCTTTCATAATTACTTACCAGTTTCTTTTGTCAAGTTTTTTTGTCTTAGAGGGAGTTCATTTTCTACTTCTTTTGTATTTCACCATACTTTGGTATTTTACGGTTGGGGTGTGCTTCATTAATAGACCAATATAATTCTGAGAAGTTTAGACAACT
The DNA here is from genome assembly GCA_004027875.1 of Aplodontia rufa. Lineage (NCBI taxonomy): Eukaryota > Metazoa > Chordata > Mammalia > Rodentia > Aplodontiidae > Aplodontia > Aplodontia rufa. Next base: position 75,481 of record PVKS010003609.1, read on the forward strand.
CAATATTCCTTTAGTTACAAAAGTGTTGTTCAAAGAATACAGCTATCTCAATCATAAGATATTAAAATCAATCTTTTGTTAAGATAGCACTTTGGGAGACTCAAAGTATTATTCTTCTTCTAAACAACGAATAACTTACAAAGCCCTGAATCATACTTCGTTTCTTTTCTCCCTTTGATTTTTTTTTCACTTTTCCAGTTTTTATTGGTTGTATGGGAATTAGTTAGTATCTTAGAGGTGCAAAATATACTTTTGTTTTATCCCCCCTTTTTCTTCCCAGTCTTCCTCTGTTCTCCTGTTTCCTCTCTTCTACTAGCCTTCCTATAGCTATTAATTTGTATGTGGTCCTGAATCATAATCCTAAACCCCACAGATTCTGGGAGGAGCATTGGCAGGGACTCACCTTCAGTTTCTTTAGAAGGCATTCATGGCTCTCCTTCTGTTGATATCTCTCTTGATTTGGCAAACTGTACAAACTGGACAGCAAGCAACGGCTATGTAGTCATTACAAATAGATCCCTGATTGAAAACACAAAACAAATAAAAATGTAAAATACACTTGTTTGGAATGAAGATCTGTGAATTTTCAGGAGAAGCAGAAGGCATTGATCTTTAGATTCCATTTTGATGAATGCAATCAGGAAAATGTTCATCTGTTTTTTTTCTATATAGCTCGTCTTTCTTTATGACATAAAATGTTCTCCTTTAAAATTCTGAGAACACAGGAAGATATCTAGTTAAATGGTAAGAGCATTTAATCACAGCAGAAAAAAACTCTATATCAATCCTTCCTCAGGGGTGGCCAAACTGGTTTTTGGTATTCACTGAACATGTGTGTATGGTTTTCATGTTACTTAAATTTTTTTTCTTCTGTGGCTGGAGCAGTGGCTCAGCGGTGACAGTTTGCCTGGCATGTGTGAGGAAACGGGTTTGAACCCCACTACTTCGTACACATGATGCGTTGGAGCAATGAGAGCCACATGAAAAACTAAATAAAATTGATTCTCTCTCTCTCTCTCTCTGTCTGTCTCTCTCTCTCTCTCACTGTCCTTCTCTCTTTAAAAAAAATTTTTTTCTTCTTTTTGTTGAATCGATCGTTCCCTGGTCCTTTCGTTTCCTTTCAGATGTTTCAAACTTTTTTTTATCTGATTAATGATTATTCTTAAAGTTTTATCCACAGTTTGTATTTATATTTATCTATCAATGTCAAGCAAGACATGGTCTTTAGGACCAATACTTTTATTTATTTTTCCTTTCATTTCCCAAATTTTGGTAAGACCAGCTAAAGTTTTAGTTTCAGATGGTTATTAATTCTTCGAACCCTAAGGAGCATTTTAAAAAGCATTATGTACTAGATCCTTAAACATCTTGATAACTTTCATATTAAAAAGTCATGTCAAACAGGGCATAGTGACACATGCCTGTAATCCCAGTGACTTAGGAGACTGAGGCAAGAGGATCCCAGGCTCAAGGCCAGCCTTGCTTCAGGAACTTAGTGGGACCCTAAGGGCTAGGGATGTGACTCAGAGGTAGAGCACTCCTGGGTTCAGTCCCCAGTACCAAAAAGAAAAATTAATGTCAAGAGCTAGGAATGGAGCTGAAAGGTAGAACCCTTTCCTAGCATGTATGAGGGCCCTGGGTTCCATCCCCAGCACTGAAAAAAATTAATAATAATGTCATAATAAGGTATGTTTTAGATGAGATTAACTTTTAAATCAGATGCTGAGTAAAGCAGAATCTCCTCCATAATGTGGGTGGGCCTCCTCCAACCAATTGATGGTCTTAATGGTGGGAGGTGGGGAAGAGACTGTTCCCCATTGAGGAAGAAAGATTTCCCCAGAGAACTTCATGTAGACTTGAACTGCTATTCTTCCCCAGTCTCTAGCCTGCTAGCCCACTCTGTGAGTTTTGGACTTGACAGCCTCCATAATTGCATGACCCAATTCCTTAAAATGAATGTATTTTTCTCTTGTGTCCTCTCTGTCTCTGTGTCTCTGTCTCTGTCTCTGTCTCTGTCTCTGTCTCTCTCTCTCTCTCTATATATATATATATATATATATAAAGACATTCACAGTATCTTTCTGTATGTTAAATGTTTTTTAAAGAAAGAGGGACAGAGTGAGACAGAGAGAGAGAGAATCTATTTTATTTATTTTTTCATCTGGCCTTTGTTTCTCCAACACTTAGTTATTCATGTGGTGCTGGGGTTTGAACCCAGGTCCTCGTGCATGCAAGGCAAGCACTGCAACCACTGAGCCACGGCTCCAGCCCCAGACTCCATCTCTTAAAACTTCAAAGTCTCCATTTGTAAAATGTCATGGACCTATTTACAGGGATGGTGTGGGGATTAAGTGAGGTAACCTAGATAATGCACTTGGGACATAATTGGTTCTAAATCATCCTCTTACATTGTAGGATACACATTGCAAGAAGAGAGTGAATTGTTCTCTAGTGTTTTCCGCAGAAACCAAGGAGGAGGTCACATAACCAGAAGATCTGTGGCTGCGGCTGAATCCAGGTTACCTGTCCCGGGAACTCCTACCAATCAAACTCAGATGATGGCTACCATCAGACAGCCTCCGTGTTTGCCACGGTTCTTTTGAAAGTGGTTCCATATTTGAACAATAAGAGATCATAAGGGACTCACAGGGATGCCGTATCGGGTTCGGTAGAGAGTCCTCATCGCGACAGTTGTTCCACATAGGCAGCATTCATTCATGTCAGCTGCAACTTGACACCCGAGGCACATAAAGCAAAACATGCCACAGAGACCTGGACGCAGGAAAGCAGGGGGACAAGTTACTCCGGGCTGCGTCCATCACAGCTGGAAGTTAGTTCACTTCCTTGCACAGAAGGGCACACCATGGGGTCTTTGCCATGCACCTTGCTGCTAAGTCCCTCTTCCACGTTTCTGTTTGGCTTTGCATTAGCTTTTCCCCGACCCCAAATCATCTCAAGAAAGACTGCGCCTTGGAAATTATGTCATTCTTTTCATAGTAGTGACTTTGTCCATTTAGTCACTGATTTGCAGAAACCCCGCCTTGGTCCACACATTATTCCGAGTACCGACAATGACCCTGCTTGCATCTAGTGGGGGAAATAATAGGAAATGATCTCCAGCAAAACCCTGCTTAAGATGCCAGGGGTTGGCATGGAAGTAGTACCACAAGGTCCTGCGCGGGAAGAGCTGCGCAAGCTGTGTTGAAAAATGATTGAAACTGGGCCACACTGAGATGACCTGGAACAGCCTGGCAAAGCCAGGGTTCATTCATTGTGGCCGGAGCCCCATGATGGGAAGGGGACCAAGCAGGCTGGGGACCAAGTGGTGAAGGACTGTGAGTGTTCAGATGTCAAGAAAGTCATGAGGAATCACTGCAATGTTTCTTAAGAGGGGAAAATGAAAACGATTCGGTCAGATTCACATTTAGAAACATCTGCCACAAAGCAATTAAGTTTGCATTAGAACTTGTATATTCATTTAATTGTGTAACAATACTAGGGGTAGGAGGATGAAATGTTTAAACTTCAGAGAAGTTTCAGTTTTCACTTGGATTTTCAGATGTTGAACTAATGCCCTGAGCGGTGTGAGTCATCAGCCCCTGTAATCCAGCAAGACCATGACAGCGAATAAATAAACCCAACTGTTCCATTAACTAGATAATTTTTCCTTTTTATGCTTCTTGAAGTAATTATTAACTTGTTCAGTTCAAAGCTCAGTTTCACTGGTGAGTTAAAGGCTGATGTATCTCATTTCCTTATCTAAGAATACGAAGAATGCTAAGACTCTACAGATAATAGATTTGAGAGAAAATGTTTTGTAGATGGGTTTGGTTCTTGGTATTAAAGACAAGGCATCTTAGTCCGATTTGACACCCTCTTCTCAGTCCCAAACTTCCTTTCCTCCAAGTATAGAGATTCCAAGTTCACTTAGATCTCATGAAAACAAAGTAGAGTGAGATTTTTTCCCCCTAATGAGAACTGCCTTCAGAAATCTTTGTTCTCAGGTGAGTGAAACCTAAAAGTATAAACCAAAATACTTCTTCTCTGAGCTTCTGGTGAAACTGTGGCTGAAAGCCACCTGCTGTGTGCTGGTCATGAGGTGACTAGAGAATACTGCTTTCAATTTATGCGTAACCAAGAACAGTCTTTTAAAAAACCAATTTAACCTTGGAAATTTCTTTCTTTAATGTAAATCTATTTATCATTCTTAGTCCAGACCTGCTCATCTTTAGAATCAACTGGTTCTTTCACTATTATCTCTACAACTTATTTTGGGGGTGAGACTATTCTTCAACTCTGGAGAAGAGTTAACTTAAAATCGTCACACAGCCTTTTCTTAAACACACCACTGCGTGACAGCTGCCTGGGAGAGATTTGAATTTTTACTGCACAATGAGGAAGGTCGAGAGGAAGGATCTGAACTTGAGTGATTCACCTGGGGGGTCATCTGCGGGGCCCCTCCCCTGTCACTTACAGACTCCGATGTCACTGAAGCAGTCGCACAAGCCAGTCTGCCAGTTGGAGTTTTGGGGTGCACGGACGAATCCAGGCTGAGTTACGATGACCGTGGGCTGTGGCTGCGGTTGCATTTCCAAGGCAGGGTTTCAAAAGCTGTGATCTGTAAAAGAAAATGTGGGTGTTGGTGGCCCGGCTGTTGCTCTGGAAAGGCCCTCTTTTGAGGCACTACACTTCACTGGCTAGTGAGGCAGTGTACATGAAGTTGCCGGTTGATCTTCGAAGAACTCAGTTTCTATTTCCATCCCTTAGAGGTGGGGGTTGGGGTGGAGGGCCCTCCCCTGGGAAAAGTAATTCATTGAACTGGAAAGGTGAACAGGTGCTTCTCGTGGGGCACAGGGTGGAACACGGTTGTTCAGGCACTATTTTTAGATAGGTACCTGGTATCCGTGAGACAGGGAAACAAAGGACTGCCCTGTGATAGTGAATTAGGTAAACTAGTGAATTGTGGAAAACAACCTTCCCTAGTTGCCCATCCCAAGCTTATCTGTATATGTATATTCATCCTTTTTTTTTTTTTTTTTTGGAGTAAAAAGGAGTGGTATTTATTTAAGGAAGGAGAGCAGAGACTCCACAAGGCAAAGGGGTACCTGGAAGCAGGACACCATTTTTTCTTTTTCTTTTCTTTTTTTTTTTTTGTTAACACTGGGGATTAGAACCCAGGGATGCTACACCACTGAGCTACAAGCTACATTCCCCAGCCCTTATTATTTTGTTTTGAGACAGAGTCTTGCTAAGCTTCTAAAGCTGGCCTCCAAATTGAGATCCCCTTGCCTCAGCCTCCCACATTTCCAGGATTACGGGTGTGTGCCACCCTACCAGGCTGCCCTTCCCCTTTTGTTCCTTTATTTTTCTCCCTCTTGTCTTGGGCTTGTTTCTGATTAGCAGTCCTCTTCAGTCTTCCTGCATCCAGGCTTATCTATCACTTCCATTTTACTGGGACCCTGTGTGTCTTTGTCAGTGCTGGATTGACAGACTCTTGCCACGTGGTGAGGGCAAGGCCCAGAGAGTGTGTCCCAGCTAAGTTTTCTTACCCATAGGTGCCAGGGAATGAACTCAGAGCCTGGAGAATGCTAGGCAAACTCTCTATTACTAAGCTATGCTCCTGCCCTAGCAAAGTTTGTATAAAGCATATTTAGTTAGGTTACTTCTAATTTGTCTTCTTCATGAGAGGCTTGTGAGGTCATGGAACATGAATAGGATCTGGAGTGAGAATATCTTTGCTCAAGTCATGGTTTCTGAAACTGTGTGATCTTAGATTAGTCATTTAACTAGTCATTTGCATTTCCATTTATGAATCTGCACGTGGAAATGGTATCTGACCTGCCCACTTCACATATTCATGGAGAGTACTAAATGAGATCAAGTCTGTGGATGAATTTAATAAACAATAAAGAATTAAGCAAGGGGGCTGGAGTGGTGGCTCGGCGGTTACAGCGCTTGCCCGGCATGTGCAAGTACACGGGTTCAAACCCCAGCACCCACGTACACAACTAAGTGTCAGAGCAACGAAAGCCATGTGAAAAACTCAATAAAAGTTGATACTCTCTGTCTCTTTCTCTCTCTCACACTGTCCTTCTCTCTTTAAAAAAAAGAATCAATCAAGGGAAAGTACAGGGGAATGAGATTGTCAAATTATGCATGTGCATGTACAAATATGACTCCTACTATTATGAATAATTATAACGCACCAATAAATTTTTTTTAAAGAATCAAGCAAATAAGAAAAAGGGTGGCCATAACGTACAAAAACAGGGAAGGGAAATGTCTTTTGATGATTTTCATAAACACTTGTTGGCTTTTGTATCAGCTAGCATTCATTAAGGTTCTCCACTACATCAGGTATGACAGTAGACTCACACTACCCATGTAGTCTTCAGAACAGCTCTGCAAAGTAGAAACTGTCTTTTCTGAGTAGATAAAGAAATAGATGGGGCAAGAGAGGTGGCTCAGCGATTGAGGCGCTTGCCTGGCAGGTCCAGGGATGCGGCTTTGAATTCCGGAATCATGTGCACAAAGAACTGTCAGAGCTACGAAAGCCACATGAAAAACTAAAAATAAAATTGATTCTCTCTTTCTCTTTCTCTCTCTGTCCCTCTGAAAAATAAATAAATAAATAAAGAAAGAAAGAAAGAAAGAAAGAAAGAAAGGTTCAGAGAGTTTAAAAGGGAAATTTAAGTCCTTTCTGGCTTACTCCACAGACCCTTTTTCTCCCTTGCCTTACAACCTTAGACCTCTGCTCCCTCATAGCACTTACTACGTGTGGCATTGGCATTGGTTTGTGGTGATGCCCTGGAGAACAGGAATTTTATCATCAAGCTCAATGTTGGGCTCATCATAGGTACTCTTAGTTGTCTTGAAGAATTACAATATACATGGCTCATAGCATGCAAGGCTCTGGTATGTAACACATTTCCACTTAAGAATTCAGCACAGGGCTGGAGCAGTGGCTCAATGGTTAAGGCGTTTCCTTGGCATGCACAAGAATGCGGGTTCAAAACCCCAACACCTTGTACACAGCAAAGTGTCAGAGCGATGAAAGCCACATGAAAAACTAAATAAAATTTGATTCTCTCTCTTTCTTTCACTGTTCCTCTCTTTAAAAAAAAAAAGAATTCAGCACATATTTATAAAAGCACAAAAGAAAAATGCTAAAATTTAAGAATATAATGCTTTTATATACTCTAGTAATGGTATTATACCATGTTCTCTCTTATGTTCTTTCCCACACAGAACAGTTTCAAAACCAGGCAAATTGCCTCCATTCTTTCATGTTAACTTACACTTCTCCTACTTATTGAATTAGCCTTCTTTCTAGATCTCATTGCTTAGTAACAGCTGCTAGTTTGGTAGTCCCCTGAACAAGAAAAGAGAGCAGTATATGAAAGAAAGAATATTTGAAAAACTAGGCAGTGTTTAAGCAATTTCTCCACACAACTGGAAGTGAATGGTACAGGGATACTTCAAACATGTCTAAGTCTACCCAGGCACCATCACAGATACCTGTAAATCAATCAGATCTGGTCTTACAGATGGTTCCCTGACTGCTAGCAAATAGTCACATGCAAAGTATGCTCAATTATTTTGGAGGATAAAACTGCTTAATTTAAAGAGACTTAAAATATTATTTTGAATATTTGTATCTATTGGACATATTGCTATCAGTAGATTCTTTTAAGCACTTCTCCTTCCCTTTACTGAGTGTAGTATGAAAGCATCATGTACATTTTTAGAGGATTGAATTCAGGGGGCCTCTCCCACTGAGCCACACCCACAGCCCTTTTTAAATTTTTATTTTTTATTTTTGAGAGAGGGTCTTGCTTAGTTGCCTAGGTTGGCCTCGAACTTGTGACCCTCCTGTCTCAACCTCCCAAGTTGTCAGGCCTGCACACCACACCTCACTTGAAACTCCTGAGGTGTGTGTGTGTGTGTGTGTGTGTGTGACTACACATGGCATGCACCTGTAGTCCCAGTGACTTAAAAGGCTGAGGCAGGAGGATCACTTGATTCTAGGAGTACAAATTACACTGGAGAGGAATATGAAATGAAATGATTTATTATACTCACAGGTTGAGAGAGGGAGACACAGCATGCCAGAGGGCCACACAATGTCACCCCAACACCTGAATTTGGTTACAGCAGGCAGGGAGAGAGCAGATGCAAGGACCCATGGGCAAGTGCTTTTGTTGTAGGTCATAGGTCAGGTAGCTGTGGCATGCAGGAAGTGTTCTTGAGTAATTTGGATGCGACTGAGTCAACACAGAAAAAGTAAAATGGTGAAGTGACTGGAGACCCAGGAATGGGCAATAACTGGGTAAATTTCAAGGCAGGTGTGATGGCATGCACCTGGAGTTCCAGCAACTTGGGAGGCTGAGGCAGGAGGTTCAGTTAAAGGAGTACAAGGCCAGCCTGGGAAACACAGTGAGACTGTGTCTCAAAAAAGGAGGAAAAATAAAAAAATAAAACGCAGGGCAGTTCCAGCACTCAGGAAGCCACTGAAGCAACAAATAACAGTTATTATGAGATTTACATACGTGGATACAAATAGTATATGTGCGTGCGTGCGTGTGTGTACATAAATACATTTCCTAGCTCTGGTCACTGAGAAGGCTTAGAAGCAACAACAGCAAAAGTATCAATAAGCACACCTGTTCCCAAATTTTGGTTACCAAATGTCGTTTTAAAAATAAGAAAGGGGCCTGGAGCGGTGGCACAGCAGTTATGTCACTTGCCTGGTATGCACAAGGACATGAGTTCAAATCCCTGCACCACATACACAAAAGAAGCGTCAGAGCAACTAAAGCCACATGCGAAATTAAATCACATTTGATTCTCTCTCTCTTTCTCTCACTGTCCCTCTATCTTAAAAAAAAACAATTTATTAAAACAAAAAAGAAAGGTCAGCGTTCACTGGGAAAAGGTCAGTTCCAGGGCTGGGGCAGGGAAGGTTTAAAATAAGCCCAGAACATCCTGTGATATTAGAAATAGAGGACACTAAAACAGATTAGAGACAGGTCAAAAAATTCTGAGCTGACTTGGTGACTCATACTAATGGTCATATCTTAGACAATTTGAGCAACAAAATAATGTTCTTAATGGATTATAACTCATATATAAGCTACCTATAATTGTATAATGATATAAATAAATTAATAAATTAACAATGGGGGAAGGGATAGTTCTTTCTTATGGTAAAATTTCAATTGGAGAATGGGGAAGGAATGATAGAAATAAAAGACCACCGTTGCACTATAGCATAGCAATACCTGTGCAACAGGCAAGATTAATTGTGGATACTGTGATATTATGATATATATTTTTTGGCATTCATTTATGGTTCCTGGTTTCTGGCTCATAATTCCATCCCCAAGGCAGGTCATAGAAACTAGAACTTCCCTTCCCCCAGGCAAGTCATAAAACTAATTTTCCTCTATCTTTCTATGTGGGAGCTGGCCATAAAGAAATTCTCTTCTCTACCTTGACTGATAGCAGATCAATGACCCCCATTTGAGGAGTCTGGCCCCATACTCATGGAGAAGGAATATTGAAGAATCTGAACAGACAGACCTTGCTGAGTTTCCCTACCAGTCGATGAACAATTATGCAAATGCAATGAAGTCTCCATAAAAACTCAAGAGGACAAAGTCTGGAGAGTGTCTGGACAGCTGTGGAAACACCTGGAGGGTGGTGCCCCAAAGAGGACATGAAACTCCATGCTCCTTTCGGGCATATCCTGCCCTACACATCCTTTCATGTGTATCCATTAAGTATTCTCCTGAGTTCTCTGAGGTGCTCTAGCAAATATATCTACCTTGAGGAAGGGATTATGGTAAACCTGATTATAGCTAGTCAGTCAGAAGCACAGATAAAATTACCTGGGGCTTGTGACTAGAATCCAGGGGACTGAGACCTAATCTGTGGCATTTGACACTCTCTCCAGTAGACAGTGTCACAACTGAACTGAATTAGAGGACACCCAGATGGTGTCTGCTGCAGAACCGATTGCTTACTTGCTGACTGAAAGAAATCCCCACACCTGTGGCCCGCGCCTGTAATCCCAATGGCTCTGGAGGCTGAAGTAGGAGGAGCACAAGGTCAAAATCAGCCTGAACAACTTATCGAGACCCTGAACAACTTAGTGAGACTCTGCTTCAAAATAAAAATAAAAAATAAAATGGGCTGGGGATGTGGCTCAGTGGTTTAGGGCCCCTGGGTTCAATCCCCTGTACAAAAAAAGAGGAAAAAAGAAAGAAAGAAAGAAAGAAATCTTTTGAAGTCACACCTTTTGAGGTCACAAAAGTCTTTTGTGTTGATTGCAGAGGTGTGTAGGCAGAGGGAAAACAGTGTTTTTCTAACACAAAGATGCTAAAATTAGTTGGCTTTGAAAGTATGATATTCACATGGTATCAAAGTATCTCCCCACAATATGCTTCTTATAAAAGGAGAAAATAGTGATTTACAGTAGAGAGATCAGACAGACCCTTAACTAAGTGATCAAAGTTAATATTAGGTCCCAGTGATGGGACATATTGGTATCATGTGAGATTATGACTTAAAGACCTAATATTATTTTTGTGTTATTCCTGACAGCAGTTGGAGCACTCGCCTGGCATGCGTGAGGACCTGGGTTCAAACCCCAGAGCAACAAAAACCAGAAGGAAAACTAAAGTTGATTCTCTTTCTCTCTCCCACTCTCCCTCTCTCTCTTAAAAAAAAAATGCATACTCAGAATCTTGCCATAAGAAAGTATCAGAAAAGCATCAGTTGAAGAATATTCTATGATATAACCAGCCAGTAGTCTTTAAAAGTTTCAAGGTCACAAAACACAAGTACAGACTAAGGAAATGTTCCAGATTGAAAGAGACCATGGAGTGTTGGTGACCAAATGCAATGTGGACTCCTGAATTAAATCCTGGAACAGAAAAGGGACTGTCAGTGCTATCCAGCCAAGAGACCACCCAGAGAATCAAGTTGAACAAGTAGGGCTTTTGGGAGAAGGCACAATATGGGGAACTGCAGAATGTCTCAATGTTACAAAAGACTTTGAAATGATTTGGAAAGGATCTGAGGAAGTGGAAGAGCTGTCAAAAAGCGAAAGCAATTTTATGATAAGGTATACTAATAAATCATCCGAGAGGAGGGTGGACCAGAGGAGGCTAAACCTGCAACAGATAAAGTGGCATCAGTCACTTATATTAGACGGAAAAGGGAAATGTCTGATTTTTGTGTGTTCAAGGTTCACCTGTGTCCAGGCACGACTATGGAATGCGGGTGCTGTCTTTTATCTCCATCCATTCTGGTCACAGAGTACCTTATCTGATGTTGATGCTCTATGAAATTGTGGGTAAGAGGGGAACCTCAAGCCAGCAGGCAACGCCGCAGCCTAGCTGGTAGCCCCAGTCCAGCTCCTTCACTTCTGGGGCTGCTGTCCTCTTTCTCAGGACAGGAGTTGGCCAGTTGGTCAAATGTGAGTAAGAACTACAGGTTCTAGTTTCATCAGGTGATGGGATAAAGTGAACAGATCTCTGCACTGTGCCTCTGGCCTCCTTCCAGGCAGCAGGGTGGACGAGGCCGGCGCAGAGCCCACCCGCCCCACTGACCGCTCCCGGGGGTGGGGGCGTGGTCTCCCCAGGCGGCCGCGGCGGGAGTCGAACAGCTTGGTCCTCCCACTCGGTCTGCGGAGTGGACGCCGACGGGGACCTAGCGGCCGTTGAGCGCGGGAGATTTTCCATCCCTTATCCCCATTCTGCCTCGGGCCAGGGTTGCGTATGTATCTGTGGTCACCTCTGCTGGGACGAGGCTGATTTGCCTCTCGGCAGCCCGCACGGAGTCCACCGCGAGCAGACTGTTGACTTTAGCTGTTGCAATCAGGGACAACCAGCTCCGGGTGGCGGCACCTTCGGGGCCGCTGGAGGGAGGAGGCGGCGCCGTCCTGTCCCGGGAAGGATCGAATCAGAGCCCGGGAACGGGGGCTGCTCCGGGACGTGGCGGGGACCGCCGGGAGTCCCGGCTGTCACTCGGTAGGGGCCCCGGCCTCCGCGCTAGGGAGACTGCGCGCGGGCTGCCTTGCGCCGCTCCCTCCCGGCACCTGCACTCTCCCCGGCCTTTATAAATGCAAAACTTGTCAGCAAAGGGTGTGCGCTGAGCACTGCTCTGATCGGAAAGGAAGACGAGGATTTGAATGCTGATCAGGTGGGTCCTCGAGTCTGGTCTGCAGTACACGCCCGCTTTCCATCTCACTGGGATGCAAGCTCAGCTCTCTCAACTTGGTCAGTCTCGGGAAGTAGGAAGTAAAGAACCTGCAGTAATTCACTTTTCATTGCTTAACCTTTTCACAATGATTGGCTTGCTTCGGGGAAAAGGAAGCGCAATAGGACCGGGAATTTTGATGTAAGGGGTTGAAACGTTACCTGGCACCCGGTATCCAGTAGGTGCTCACTAACGCCTTCGCCACCACTTTCTCTCCCCATCCTGCGGAGGCTGTGCACGCTGCCAGGGTTGAAAGTGCGTTTAAAATGCTGCCAAGCGCTCAGCTCTGGAAAGCACTCACTCATAATGGGTGAGATCGCACTTCACTCGAGCCCTCAGGACTCCACATACTCTGGAGTCCAGATCGTCCCTACATCCGAGTTTTTGAGTAGTGCCTTCCCACCATGTTTTGGAGGAAGAGGCATTTCAGGACATTCTTAAAGAAGCATATTCAGATTTTTTAATAGTCCCTTTTAATAATCAAATACCAGATAAATTATGAAAGGATATTGTTGCATGGTTATCTCTTGGGTGATTGACTGATAGGGTTTCCCCCCCACTTTTATCTTTATAATTTTCTGTATTGTCTGAAAATTTATAGGGTTGAGGGTATAGTTCAGTTTTTGTGACAGAGCATTTGCTTAACATGTGCAAGGCCTTTGGTTCCAGCCCCAGCACTGCAAAAAATTACAGCTTGCATTTATTTTTTTGATAATCAAAACAAGAAATAGCCTTTTTGGAAACAGAAAGCAAATTCAGCCACTAAAGGAATATTTTAAAGGGACTGTGTTATTGATCCTATATCTGCCTTTTCCCCTTACACCTGCAACAATGCCTGGCACATGGTTGGCATGTGATAAATAGCGGTTGAATAAATTGATAAATTGATCAATTTATCAATTTATTTATTGATAAACTGATAAATAGCAAGTGAATGAATATCTTTTCTGTAATCTCTTTCAGAGTAAAAACATGTTCTTTTACCTCACTTTTTTTTTCAAGCAACCTATACTGTGATTTTTTAGTATAACAGCAATCTAAAGATTTCAGAATAAAAGTTGGCCTGCAATTATCTAATTGTCCTTTCCCTTACCTGACTGTCCTCACTCGTGTGACATACATATATTGTGTGTATTCAATTTGGCTACTGCTAGACTTTATAGCAGCTTGAGACTGAACATTTGCTGAGTGCCTTTAAAGTCCTATCAATGATAATCCTATATTTTGAAGCAAGCAGCTACATCCAAATTACCCGTATACTGACTGCCAGTTTGTGTCATAAGTTTATTTCCCCCTTGTAGAGGCCTAAACAGTTTTCAGCCCAACAGTCAATGTATGTACGCCTCCCTTTCTTCCAGTACTATTGACTTCTTCTTTGGAAATGAGGGAAATTTAGAGATTAAGGCACTTCCAGCAACTTTAGCAACAGGAACCCAAGCTATATGTGGGGCCCCAAGATAGTTCTAGTGCTAGAAGTTACCCACATTACCCACATGATTGAAAAATTTGCTCTGCCCCGAGCAGTCCTAGGGGATACTAGCATTCAGGATTACCATTTGTCCCCGTTAGCTTATTCTGAAAAGAGTTGTAACTTCTCACATGAGGTTTCTTACTAGAGGAGATGCATTGAGAATAAGTTATAAACCCCAAAGGAGGGACAAGGGAGTGTGGGAGAGTGTGTGCCTAGCTGTGCATGCAAGGCTGGATTTGGTCCCCAGTACTGCAAACAAAACATCCCACCACCCAAATAATAAAAGCTAGCCAATGTGAGATGTGAAGGGTGGCATCTCTATACATATCAATGAGTATCAGAATTTAATTTTGATATTTGTCTGTTTTTCTTACTTTCATAATAAGAATTCAATAGTTCTTATAATTCACTAACTAAATCTACAAAAATCCCATATCTTGTTGCTAAATATCTTAAATGAAGAAAACAAAATTTTCAATGCATGAAGAAATTAGACAAGCCCAAGAAAACATGCCTATGTGGTGAAATTAATGATCAAGTTAGTAAATACAATTTATAGTATATATTACCTGCCAAAGCAGTATTTGAGAATTTGAAGCTTAGATCTTCTAATTACTTTGGAAGCATGGTATGTAGCAAAATGCTTAATATATCATTGTTAAATTTGACTAAATTTATTAAATTTAAAGTAATTAGATAAAGAAAACAGTGGCCTTTCAGCAGAACCTCTAAATGTGGCATATTAGGAACGAAAATAAAACGAAATAAAAATACTTTCTTTTTTTCAGTGCTGAGAAGTCTTTAAAGAAGGTCTTAATTTCAGAGTACTTACAGTTTAGAAATGGGCACGGAGCAAGAAGTGTCTTGTGGCTCAGTAGAGGATCTTACTAGAAATAAAAGCTCCGTGCTAGTGGAGAAGTAACCAGCTTTCTCCAATCCAGGTTCTGATTGGCCAAGTGCAGTCCAGCAAAGTGCTTCGCAAGCTCTTATCTGAGCATGGAATATCTTGCCAAATAAGGTGTGTTCCTTTTTTTTTTTTTAACATGTGTAAGTATACACACCTTTTAGGCAGGAAAAGATTTGATTCATTATATGATTTGATTGGTTTTATACATCAGGCAGAGCTTACTGATCTTTAAATTTCATTTTCCTCTTTGAATTCAATAAATAATTACTATTTATTGTGTTTTTTTGTGGGTTTTTTTTTTTTTTTTTTTTTTTTTTTTTTTTTTTTTTTTTTTTTTTTTTTTTTTTGTACTAGGGATCAAACCCAGGGGCACTTAACCACTGACTTACATCCCTAGATCTTTTTATTTTTATTTTATTTTATTTTTCAAAGAAAGAAGGGACAGTGAGAGAGAGAGAGAGAGAAGCTTTTTATTTAGTTTTCATATGACTTTCATTCCTCGGACACTTCATTGTGTACGTGGTGCTGGGGTTTGAACTCTCGTACTCGTGCATTCCAGGCAAGCGCTTTAACCACCGAGCCACCGCTCCACCCCTTATTTTTATTTTTGAGACAGGGTCTCGCTAAGTTGCTTAGGGCATCACTAAGTTCTGAGGTTGGCTTTGAATTTGCGATCCTCCTGCCTCATCCTCCCCAGCCACCGGGATTACAGGTGTGCCCCACCGTGCCAGGCTATTGCCATGTTTTTCAAACCCCAGCACCAAGTACACAATGGAGTGTCTGAGCAACAAAAACCATGTGAAAAACTAAATAAAATTGATTTTCTCTCTTTCTCTCACTGTCCCTCTCTCTTAAAAAAAAAAAAAGCAGCTGTTATCAGGCAGGGAGGACCAGTAGGCATCCAGGGGTGCATGTGAATGATCCCACAATGTGTTCCACCAGGCTGCCATTAGATTACCTTGGTGCCTCAGGTCATGTCTGCAACAGAAACTGAGGTGAAGAAATGGCAAGTAGCTAGTAGGTACCAGCTAGGAACTGGTTGCACAGGGACTCTGATTTCTGCACTCAAGTCTGTGCCACACACTGCCCCATGGTTACAATTTAATACAACAGTAGCAAAGATTTCCCATTCTAAGCAACCTCAGAATGAGTGATAGGAATGCAGGCCACTCTCATTTCTGGGAGGTTTTATTAAGTAAACTTTATGGGAGCCCTTTGTTTTGCACTACCCTCCTGTGCTGAGTGCCGCGTAATCAAAGAGAACTTCCAGACAAATCCAGTTTTCCAAAAACAGGAGATTCCAGTCAACTTGAGGCAATGCAATAACGACAACTCCCTCTTTTTTTAACCCCATCAGGAAAATAATTTTGTGATGACCTCCTTGCTTTTTGTTCCTGCTTCCTTCAGATCCCTTCTGCCCACAGAGCCAACCTCCTCTGCTTAGCTTTTGGGACATCCATTCTGCTTTCTGGAATGAGGCATTGCTTGATTCTAGAATCACAAGTAAAAGCTAATTAGAGGGGCTGGAGGGGTGGCTCAGTGGTTACAGTGCTTGCCTGGCATGCATGAGGACCTGGGTTCAAACCCCAGCACCACTTACACAACTAAGTGTCAGATAAACAAAAATCAGATGAGAAAATGAAATAAAATTGATTCTCTCATTCACTCGCTCCCTCTCTCTATAAAAAAGAAAAAACACACTAATTAGATCATTACACTAAATTTGTTGGAATTATGTTTTTGACAGGTTAAATTGTAGAACACAAAATTCAGAGACTATTCAGGCGCTGTGCATTCCTGTAATCCCAGTGTCTCAGGAGATTGAGGTAGGAGGACCACAAGGTCAAGGCCAGCCTCAGCAATTTAGGGAGGCCCTAGGCAAGTTAATGAGACCCTGTCTGACAATAAAATATATATAAAAAAAGAACTGGGGATGTGGCTCAGTGGTAAAGAGTCCTTGGATTCAATCCCTGGTACCCAAAAATAAATAAATAAATAATTTTAAAAATCAAAGATTATAAACAAATACTTTCTTTTTTTCATATTTTTTTCTTCCCCCTTTGATATGGAGGACTGAAGCTAGGGGCGCTCTACCACTGAGACAGGGCCTCATTAAGTTGCTGAGGCTGACCTTGAACTTGCAATCTTCCCACCTCAGGCTCCCAAATTGTTGGGATTATAGGCATGAGTCACCACGGCCAGCTTAAAAAAGTATTTAAAAAAGAAAGAAATACTAACAATAAAGGCACAAAGAAATTGGTAGCAAACAGAGCCATATTTGGAGCTGAGTTGACAGGAGGTAAAATTCTAAGCAGGTGACTTGTTAGCTACATGGCCTTTTGAAAGTCATCTGGAGGGGTGGAACAGTGGCTCAGCGGTGGGGATGCTTGCCTGGCATGGGTGAGGACATGGATAAAACATCACTTTCAAGGACTGCAGAGATAGACCAGCTATGTAAAAACAAAGTCATGGGAACATGTAGGAAAGGACCACAATTTGAGTGAAAAAAAAAAAAAAAGATGACGCTACAGGGTTTGGGATGTATATTTCACACAAGCAGAAAGTTCCGAATCTTGAAAATATGGTCAGCCTAAAAATCTTATATTTCTCCTAATAACTGTGGTCCTCGGTCAGCCCGCCCTCAGCCATGTCTGTAACCTCTGCCTCCGTTTTAGGTGCTTTATACCCGTACCTATCTCAGCTTCCTTGCTTATCTTTCTACCTACTACAACTGAACTCTTCTAAGACAGCATTTTAGCAAAGTTATTTCAAAAGCATGAAAAGTCCAACTGATCCAGTAATTTTACTCATAGAAATTTAAAATATGGAAATGCATGCTCTCAAAACCTTAAATTATGCTATTTATATTTGCATACAAATTTTAAGCTTAATTGTTTAACAAGAGGGAACTGTGGATAATTTAAAATACATTCATAAAGAGAGATTATTAAACCATTGAAATATTTTTCAAGGAATATTTAATAACAAGATATATAACATGCTTACCAAACATGTAATTTTATGTCACTGCAGCTAAAGAAAAATGTCATATTCCCTGGGTAAAAAAGGACTTGCTTTATATGTGTACACTCAGCACAATAAAAAAGGCTATAATGATAATTTCAGAACTTCATGATTTGAATAGGTGCTATTTTTCTCTCCTTTTTTTCAAGTGGGAAAAGAGCATTTCTTTGAAAATCATTGGAAGCTTGGATGGAAATTCCACAGCAATTTTCCTTGGGAGAATTCTGTAGCATCTTCAAGATTCAGATGATACCAGGAAAGCTTCAGTTGAGCCTTTTATATTTTATTTTTTTTAAAAGAAAGAGGAACAGGGGCTGGAGTGGTGGCTTGGTGGTTACAGTGCTTGCCCGGCATGCACCAGTACTTGGGTTCAAACCCCAGTACCCACATATGCAACTAAGTGTCAGCGTAATGAAAGCCATGTGGAAAACTTAATAAAAATTGATTCTCTCTCTCTCTATCTTTCTCTTTCACTGTCCTCTCTTTAAAAAAAAAATGGGTGGTATATCACATTCTAACACCAGCAAAACTAATAATGATGTAAAGTTTAAAAAAGAGAGAGAGAGGGACAGTGAGAGAGAGAAAGAGAATCAATTTTATTCAGTTTTTCACATGGCCTTAGTTTCTGGGACACTTTGTTGTATACGTGGTGCTGGGGTTTGAACTCACCTACTTGCACATGCCAAGCAAGAGCTGAGCCACCACTCCAGGTCTAATTGAGGAAATAAACCTCAAAAAGCTGCTTGCGGGAGAAAAAAGGGTACCATAGTATATCCAGGTTTTTTTCTTTTTAAGAGAGGACAGTGAGAGAGAGGAGAGAGAGAGAGATTCAGTTTTATTTAGTTTTTCATGTGGCTTTCATTGCTGCGACACTCCACTGTGTACATGGTGCTGGGGTTTGAATCTGCATCCTCATGCATGCCAGGCAAGCACCGTAACCCTAACCAGTAAGCCACATGTTTATAAATAATCATTAAGAAAGGTTGTTTTGGGCAATTATCTACTGATAAGCACTGTAATAATAACTCAATACAGTGTTCTCATGAGGTGATGCATATCAACACTGGCTACAGCATGGGGCTCAGGCTTGTCAACCGAGGAGCTCTATGCCCCTGCAAACTGGTGGGACCAAAAGATGGAGCCTGTGACCTAAATGGGGCAACTATAATTATGTTTGAAGATTGCTATAAGGAGGCTGGAAGCAAAAAGGGAATTGCTTACCTGAAATGAGAACCTGGTGCTGCCAGTGGCCACCTTCCCTGGCCTCTAGGAGGAAGTGTTCCTGAAGCAGGAGGGAAAGATTATGTTGCACAGGCAGAGGAGGTGGAGGGAGAACAATCAAACAAGCTTGTAATGAAATTATATATATATATATATTCTGAAAATTAGATTTACCCCCAAGAGCCCCCCTCCCAATTGCCCACCTTTATCCCTCTCCCCCTTCCCAATACAACTCTACAAATGCCTTAGGTTGTATGACATTACCTTACGAGCTTCCACTTCTTACACCACAGCCCTGGCTTCAGGTAGCTTTCCTTCAGATTCTATGAACAGACCTCCAAATCCCCACAGCAGCCTGAGCCAATAGCCACAAACGCCCAGTGCCCTTTTCCCGCTTTGGTTCAAGAAGGCTGTACTGAACCAATGTCTCTTCATAGCTGAAAAATTCTTAAGCAATAATGTACTTAAAATTACACTCTCCTAGCAGTGGGAAACTACCTTTTTTTTCTTTTCTTTTCCTTTTTTTAATTGATTCATCATCATCTTACATAATGAAAGGGTTCTTGATTCACATTCATACATGCATATGTATTGACAGAGTTGCTTAAACCCAGTCCTTGCCCAGGATCTCCCCCACTTCCCTCACTCCTCGATCTCATGAGTTCTCTGTAGTTCCACCAAGTTAGAGATATAAATGACCATATACATGTCATTTAAACCTTGAAATTACTAGATTTATATGCCTGCCTGGGTATATCTGGGGTTCTCATGGGTGTCAACTGTACTCTACAGTATTAAACAGCCAACTTTTTCTCTCCCTTTCTTCCCTCCCTTTCTCCTCACACCCCGACCATAGCTATAGTCCCCACAGCTTATGTGCTACTTCAGATTTGGTGGGTCTGTTAAATAAACTTGACTAATTTTCATGCTATCTTAGGCTTTATTCTAGTTTCTACATATGAGAGAAAACATTAAACCCTTAAATATCCAGGTTTGGCTTGTTGCACTCAGCATGATTGTTTTCCATTTCCATACATTTACCCGCAAAAGCCATGATATTGTTCTTTCTCATAGCTGAGTAGAACTCCATTTTCTACAGGTTTTGGATTCATTCATCCAGTAAGGGGCATCTGGTTTGATCCTTAATTTTGATATTGTAAATTGAGCTGTGCCTCTGTAATAAGCTGATTCTAGCTCTTCTGGGAAAATAACCAGGAGTAGGATAGCTGGGTTGTTTGATGGTTCCATCCCTAATTGTTTGAGGACTCTCCACACTGCTTTCCAGTGGCTGTGCCGTTCACAGTCGCACCAACAGTATATTAGCATATATTCCAGCATCTGTTATTCTTTGCATTCTTCAATGTGCCATTCTGACTGGAGTGAGGTGAAATCTCAGAGCAGTTTTGATTTGCATTTCTCTGATGGCTAGTGATGTAGAACACTATCTCATATATCTTTTGTTTGTTTGAACTTCCTCTGTTGAGAAGTTTCTTTTAGTTCCGTAGCTCATTTATTGATTGGATTGTGGTTTTGGTGTTCAGATTTTTGAGTTCTTTGTATATTCTGGATATTAGTCCCCTGTCGGAGAAGTAGCAGGCCATGATTTTCTCCCATTCTGTAGGTTCTCTCTTGACACTCTTGACTGCTTCTTAAGCTGTACAGAAGCTTTTCAGTTTAATGGCATCCCACTCATTAATTCTTGGTTTTAGTTCTTGTGCTGTAGGAGTCTTGTTAAGGAAGCAGGAGCCTATACCAATATAGTGGAATGCTGATACTAGTTTTTTCTTCTAATAATTGTATGGTTGCTTTTTAATTCCTAATTCTTTGATCCATTTCAATTTTATTTTTGTGCCAGGTGAGAGATAAGTATCTAATTTCAATTGTCTGCATATAACTCTCCAGTTTGTCCAGCACCATTTATTGAATAGGCTGTGTTTCCTCTAAGCTATATTTTTGCCCCCTTTGTCAAATATCACATGGTTAAAGACTTGTGGGCTAGTCAGTGCCTTCTATTCTATTCCATTGGTCTTCCTGCCTATTATGATACCAATATCATGCTGTTTTTGTTACTTCAGCTCTATAGTATAAGTTTAGGTGAAGTATTGCAATTCTTCCTATCTCTCTTTCTCTTTCTCTCTTTCTGAGTAGTGATTTGGTTACTGGGTTTCTTATTGTTCCAAATGAATTTGAGAATTGATTTTTCTGTATCTGTTAAGAATTACATAGGTATCTTGATGGGAATTGCATTGAATCTGTACAGCACGTTAGGTAGAATGACCATTTTAACTATATTGGTTCTATGTAACCAAGAACATAGGATGTCTTTGCATCTTCTCAGGTCTTCAATTTCTTTCTTCAATGTTAGTTTTAATTGTTAAAATCTTTTGCTTCCTTTGTTAGATTAATTCCCAAGTATTTTATTCTTTTTGAGGTTATTATGAATAGGACGGATTTCCCGACTTCTTCTTCGGCAGAATTGCTGTTGGAGTATAGGAAAGCTATCGATTTATGGGTGTTGATCTTGATTCCTGCTACTTTGCTGAATTCATTTATAAGTCTAGAAGTCTTCTGATAGAGTTTTTTGGGTCTTCTAGGTATAGGATCATATCACCAGCAAATAGAGATAGTTTAACTTCCTCTTTTCCTATTCAAATCCCTTTGATTTCCTTCTCTTGTCTGATTGTTCTGGCTAGTGTTTATAGGACTAAACTGAATAAGAGTTGGGAGAGTGGACAGCCTTGTCTTGCTTCCAAGTTTAGTGGGAATGCTTTCAGTCTTTCTCCATTATAGGTACAAGGTTGGTTGTGGGTTTGTCATAAATGACCTTGACAAAATGAAGGTAAGTTCCATTGACCCCTATTTTCTCAAGAGTTTTGAGCATAAATGGGTGTTGGATTTTGTCAAACACCTTTTTTTGCATCAATTCAGATGATCATATGATTTTTATCTTTATTTCTGTTTAAGTGATGAATCACTTATTTATTTGCATATGTTGAACCAGCCTTGCATGCCTGAAATGAAGCCCATTTGATCACGATGTATTTTTTGGATGTGGTTTGCTAGGATTTTGTTAAGAATTTTTCATCAGGGAAATTGATCTGTAGTTTTTTTGATGTATCTTTGTTTGGTTTTGGAATCAGGGTTATGGTTGCCTCATAAAAAGTGTTTGGGGGGCTAGAGTGGTGGCTCAGCAGTTATGGTGCTTGCCTGGCATGCATGAGGACATGGGTTCAAACCCCAGCACCACATACACAACTATGTGTCAGAGCAATGAAAGCCACATGAAAAACTAAATAAAATTTGTTTCTCTTTCTCTCTCTCTCTCTCTCTCTCTCTCTTAAGTGTTTGGGATAGTTCTGTATCTTTCAATTTCATGGAATAACTTATAAAGGAGAGGTATTAATTCTTCTGTTAAGGTTTGATAGAACTCAGCTGAGAAACCATTAGGTCCTGGGCTTTTCTCTTTGGAAGGACTTTGATTGCTGTTTCAATTTTGCTACCTGATATTGATCTGTTGAGCTGTTCAATATCTTCCTGCTTTAGTCTGGGAATGTTGTATTTGGCTAAGTATTTGTCCATGTCCTTCAGATTCTCTAACTTGGAGGAGTATAATTTTTCAAAATAGTTTTTCTAATGATCCTCTGGATTTCAGATGGGTCAGTGGTGATGTCTCCATTTTCGTTTCTGATTTTGTTGATTTGCTTCATTTCATTCTTTCTTTTGGTGATGTTGCCTAGGGGGTCTGTCAATTTTATTTATTTTTTTGAAGAACCAACTTTTTATTTCATTCATTCTTTGTATTTTTGTTGTTGTTGTTCTCAATTTCATTGATTTCGGCTTTGATCTTGGTTATTTCCTATCTTCTACTGGATTTGGGATTGGATTTTTTTTTGTTTTTTTTTTGTTTTAAAGGAGAGAGGGAGAGAGAGAAAATCAATTTTATTTTCAACTGGCCTTTGTTTCTCTGACATTTAGTTGTGTATATGGTTCTGGGGTTCAAACCTGGGTCCTCACTTATGCCTGGCAAGTGCTCCAACCACTGAGCTACCACTCCACCCCTGGATTGTTCTTCATTTTATAAAGATTTGAGGGGTAGCATAAGTTTATTTGGGCTCTCTCCTGATTTTTGATGAAGGCATTTAGGAATTTACCTCTTAGGAATGTATCCTATCAGACCACAATTAACAGCAAGAAAAATAACAGAATGTAATAAATACATGGAGATTAAATAATACCCTCTTAATAAAGAATGGACCAAAGAGGAAATGAGAACAGAAATCAAGAAATTCTTGGAAATGAATGAAAATAAAGGCACCACATATTGTAACCTCTGGAAAACTACTCTTTAAGAGATCAAGAAGATTTTTAAAAGTCCAATTTGAAGTTCCAAGTAAACAGTAAGTGCATCACTGAGGGGAGATTGTTTTAGTTTTAAGCATTCTGCTTTCAAGGTTTGTGGTTACTGCCTGTAATTGAAGTACATATGTTTAGATAGATATATGTTGGAATTTTGAGAGAAGGCTTTTTTCTTTCCAAATGCATAAATTTTTTCTTTTCCTTTTTCCATTTTTTTTTTGAGGTGCTAGAGATTGAACACAGGGCTTCATACATTCTAGACAAAAATTTTACTACTGGGGCTGGAGCGGTGGCTCAGCGGTTTCGGTGCTTGCCCGGCAAGCACGAGGACCTGGGTTCAAACCCCAGCACCATGTACACAACTAAGTGTTGGAGCAACTAAGGCCATGTGAAAAACTAAATAAACTCTCTCTTTCTCTGTCTCTCTCACTGTCCCTCTCTCTTTAAAAAAAAAAAAAATTCTACTACTGAGGACACTCCCAGGCCCCTAAATTTTTTTTTAAATTTGAAACAATTTTAGTCTTAAAAGAAAGTTGCAAAAATGGGATACAGTGTCCATATGTCCTTTATTTAGTTTCCTCTAAAATTAACATGTCATATATCATAATATGGGGAGTTAACATTGGTACCCTAATATTAATATTAACTAAGATGCAACCATTTTTTGAGTCCTGGGTTTCTCCACTTAGGTGATTTCTCTTTTGGAGTATCCAATCTGGATTCCACATTGCATTTAGTCATTTCTCTCGTTAGCGTCCAGGAAATTTCCACAATTCATATTTAATTTTCATGACTTCGACTTTTTTTTTTAAAGGAGAAAGACAGTGAGAGAGAGAAAGACAGAATCAATTTTTTTTTCATGTGGCCTTCATTACTCTGACACTTTGTTGTGTATGTGGTGCTGGGGTTCAAACCCATGTCCTTGTACATGCCAGGCAAATGCTGTAGCTGCTGCACCACCACTCCAACCCCAATGACTTGGACGTTTTTGAAGAGTGCTAATCTGTTATTTTGCAGAATGTTTCTTAATTTGGGTTCCTCTGACTTCTTCTTAGTGATCATATCAGAGCCTAGATGAGTCAGTGTGTCTCATTACTGGTGATCACTTGGCTAAGGTGGTGTCTGTCTGTCTCCACTGTAAAGTCATTTTTTGCCCTTGATAATCAGTAAATATCCTGGAGGAACTACTTCAGACTGAAATTATCCAGTTTCTCCTTTCTGTCTCATCTACCAATCTAAATTTTTGTTGGTGGCTATTGCCTACAAGTCTTCATTCTTTGTTCATTCATTAACTGGAATTCCTCTAAAAAGGAAAAGCTGTCTTTTTTATCCCATTTGTTTATTACATTATTTATACCAATATGGACTTTTAGACATTTATTTTATTCTATGGATTATAATCTAGTACTCTCATTATTTATTTTGTTACTCAATCGGTCCAGATTTGTCCATTGATAGGTCAGGTCTTTCAGGTTGACTCTTTTTAAAAAAAAAAAAAGAGAGAGAGAAGGACAGTGTGTGTGAGAGACAGACAGAGAGAATCAATTTTTATTGAGTTTTTCACATGGGTTTCGTTGCTCTGACACTTAGTTGTATAAGTGGGGCCTGGGTTTGAACCTGTGTACTTGCACATGTTGGGCAAGCGCCGTAACCGCCAAGCCACCGCTCCATCCCTCAGGTTGACTCTTGTGACCTTTTCACAGACCAGCTCCCCTGTCCTTTAGGAGTATTTTCCTATTCTCTAGCATCGCAAGATATTCCAGGTTCATTGCTGTTGGGATATCGTTGCTTTTAGGCCCCTTCCGCTAGGAGATTATATATATATATAATATAAATATCCTATGCATATATTCCTGCATATGAATATGTGTACCTATATGTATGTATATATATCTATAGTTATCTAAATTATGATTTTATACAGATACTTCCAATACCAATTCAACACCTTAAGGGTTAATTCTAGCCTTCCTCCTTGGCTTATTTGTAACTTCTTTCTCACTAACAAACCCGATTCTCATTATTGACAAAATATTTACTTATTTGCTCAATCCTAGTATGCACAGGTTTCAGAAAGGATAGCTCATACTTCTATATGAAACAAATTTACTAATTAAGATACAGTACTCATCTTTAGCTTACAGTATCCACTTAAAATGCTGTTTTCCAAAGTTGCTTCCATTAGTCCTTTTCCTTCCTACCCTCTCTAGTGTGGCTACCCAAGCTCTACTCAGAAAAGTGTCACTCCTGGCTTATCTCTGCTGCCCTGTTCGCATTCTCTCCTTTCCACTCCTTTCTTACCCACCTCCCATAGGTAACCGACCTCCTCAGTTTCTAGTCCATCTTCCTTTGTTTCTTGAATACAAATGAGGAGACTGTCTGTACTTTCTTCCAGGAAGACTAGCACACGTGGCTACTTTTTAGTACTTTTTTTTCCTTAAATCCTAGAAAACATTCCATATTAGTCACAGAGATCCTCTTCATACCTTTTCCCCATTTTTTACAACTGCGGAGTTCTCCCTGGTGTGCAAGATGCATATGTTTTCAACCATATCCTTTGTGCAGATAAGTTTCTGATAATGCACAATTACAAGTATTGCTGCCACAAAAACCTGGGTGCCTGTATATGTTCTTCTCCTTGGAGGTTTGTGTTTAGGATAGGTTCCTGTAGGTGGGATTGCTGGGTGAAAAGGTAAGTGCACATGTAGTTTCATTAGGTAATGCCAAATTCCCTTCCAGAAAGGTCATGCTAGTTTCATGCCCACCAGAAACGTATGAGAACCTGTTTGCCCCCTCACCAGAGACAAAATGTTTTGCATACTTTAAAAATGTTTGCCAATCTAACCTAACAAAACTGCAAATTGAATGACTTTCAGAGCATTAGGGGGATGGCTCTCTAGGATACTTGGAGGTGAAGGGAGGGGGAGGAGGAGGGCATATGAAGAACTCATAGGAGTCTGGAGATTGGGAAGATGGGGGAACCACCCCAGAAGCCGATGTCATTCCTCCACGAACTACCCATTTAACGCATGAGTTCT